>CM053995.1:14122815-14395436 GCA_028641955.1 Protonibea diacanthus
AATCGCACATTCAGGGTTAAATGTGATTGATTTGTTGTGCCTCAGTGCCGCTCTCACCACCATTTACCAAGGACTCACTCATCCATCCATCCATCCCTTCACCCTTCCTTTTCCCTCCCTATCAGTGCTCACTTCAGTCAAACCACAACTTTAATAAGCAATTTGTCACAGTGCATAACACACAATTAGACCAGTCATATGGCCAAAGGGCACCAAGAACAAGTTGGCAATGAACACACGGGTTATAAACACATTCTCACTTCACTTTAGAGAAATAAAGTGATGTGGCACAAAGTGAAGTCTTTAGCCTCAGACCAGCGACAAGTAAGTTTGTTATGCCTTGCAGGATTCCAACAAAAAAAAAAAAAAGTGAGTTTAGGAATGGGAAAGATGGAATGAGATGAAGGAAGGGAGGGTGGGATCACATGTTGAGAGATGTCAGTAGTTGTGGCGGAGATGGAAGGTTGCCCCCCGCCACCAGGCAGAGGAGCGTCACTTTGGTTTGCAATCAGTGTGGTTTTTAACCTCGGGGACGAGGGGTCAGCCAGCCCAACCCATAACCACAGCCTGTCCTGATGTTCAATTCATGGAAAACAACATTACACAAACATTAAACCGGACTGATGCTAGAATGCTTTTAGGCTGGATTGTTGTCCGTGTGGGGAATTTCCACATTCCAGTTAATTAGATGATATAAAAGCACACGCCTAATAATAAGATTTCTTCCAAGGGCGTCCTGATGCATTCTGGTGTTATGCCACCTGCATTACGCAATAACAGAAAAATGTTTGACACAAACATGTCAAACAATGGCACTTCCTGGAGTGGCTTAGCCCCACAGTAAATGTATACTCTTGCTATCATGCGTGACTACTGCAGAAACCCACAGAGGAGAGGTCTGTGGCGGCCGGTGGAGTTCAGAGTTTAATAGCTGTCATTACCATCAGCACCACATGCACAGCTTTAGTACCTGGTTTGAAGTTGAAGAGGAGTACATGCTCAAATGAGCAGAACTTCAAAAGGAGCTTCTTTCATTTTCCTTCCTCTGTTTTTTATCCTCTCTGCTTCTCACTGTCACTGTGGCTTGTGACCCACAAGTTACGAGTTCTGATCAGTTTTACTTAAAGAGGCGTTTTTCCGTCTGCCTGAAGGAGTAAAAGTGTCCCATATTTGACATAAAATAATAGATAACATTTGCGGAACAAAGTTTGAACAAAATAAACAAAATTTTATGGAACAGCAGTGAAAGAACAGAAAATTGCCTTTATCATGTGAAATCATCCTCCGAGACTTATTGACCACCATGTTGGGAGCCACTGATCTAAATCACGTTTGTTGTTTGTTTGCAGCTTTTATCTTTGCCTTTTCATATTAATGTCCTTTATTAAAAATGATTATGTGCAGAACGAAAGAGATAATCCAAACTCCACCTACAGTGTCAACCTCACATCCTCTCCTCTCAACCAGGTGGAGTTGGCCATCCAGGAGAAGGAGCAGTATATGAACGTGACACGATGGTTCGACCACATTCAGCACTACCCCGGCATCCGGCACCACCTCCCTCCCGTAGCTGTGCTCAGGAACAGAATTTACACCGGCAGACACCACTGAGACCCGACACCCACCCAACCCAGCCTGACTCGTCACAAGCTTGTCTGTCTTTTGGATCGGACCTGGGCAAATTATTTCATGAAATTCAAGAGTCACAATTTGAGGATTTGAGTCCGCGTAGTCACTTTTATTCACAATCTTTGTTTTTCCGATCATGATTCCTGCCTTTATGTTTTGTCCTGGTGACATACTTGAACTGATTTTTAAAAAATTGACATATGTTTAACCAGGAAAATCAGTAAAGAACAAAATGCCTAAAACAGCTTTGTGATGTATAAGGTACTGAAACTCCATAAAGGGATTGTTTGCTCATAATAATCAGTTCAGTTCATATTCTTTAAAAAAAAAAGTTTAAAAGAGTTTTTAATACTTATATTGCCCAGTACCATCGGATGTTGACTTTAAGAAGGGTTGGGAGTGGAGGTGTGAATCTCTCAATCATTCAGCCCCACTAACACTATAAATAATAAGTTTGATGTCTTAACCCTTATTCCATAACTAGGGAGCACAGATGTGAGACAGTTACGTCAGTCTTTTATGTTTTTTTGTTTGGAAATCTTCTGTGGGACTTTCTAAAGCCTATTGTTTTCAAAGGGAATGCGGTAAAGTGAAGCGCTGCTAGCTTGTTAAAAAGGTATTATTATTTATATATGGTCGTTAAATGGTGGTTTAATCTGAGCCTTGAACATGCTATGACAGGAATTACAGGTTCAAAGAAGATTGGAGTTATTACTTATTACTGGCAGTACATTATGCCCTTAGGAAAAGCAGCTTCCTCATGCCATATCAATGCATTTTTAGTTAGTTTGTCTAAAATAAATGTGGTTGCCAGTTCAACATCGTAACCCCGTAATGACCACAGTCACTGCTGAGTCCACATTGTTCTGCCATCTCTGCCCTGACGAATCTAGTCTCGCTCACACCCCTATCACGACAGTGCTGCTTGTTTTTCCACATGCAACTGTCAGCCATTTCACTGGACAGTTTAGTTTCTGTGTGTGCGTCCCTGATTACATCCCCGCTCTCTGTCCCACTTCCTCACCACCAGTCGTGTGGGCAGCAGCGAGCAGTTGAGCGTCAGCCCCAGAGTCAGAGATCAGAGTGAGGCTCCAATCAGTCCTACTACCACCACTGTTGATGCTGCAGGCCAGAGAGAGGGCAGCGGGCTCACCAGCTGCCACACAGATCCAGCCAGCCAAGGCCAGAACCCAGGCCCCTGGGCGACAGTCAGCCACTGTGTGTCATTTCAACCCTCACGCTCCCACGGGGCTACTGGAGAGAGAGAGAGAGGGATGCAGGAAGGAAAGAAGCGAGGGAGGGGAGGGAGGCCACAGAGAGAGAAAAAGAGCACCCAGAGGCCGAGGGATCTTTTTATGACGTGAACAATGATCGGTGCGTCGGAAAGCCTTACTGCTGCCAGCTGGATGTTTGCTATTATCACCATTAACAGGTGAAGTCGAGGGAGAGCCTGTAAATTAACTTTATGAACGTAACGACAAAGAGACAAAGAGCAGTAGGTGAAATAGATGGACTTGGAGAAATAACCCTTATCAAATTCCAATTTATGTTTTGCTTTTGCTGGTGTATCAAACCATTACTTACACACACACAAAAATAATTCTTATAATACTGGAAGTTTTTGTTTGCATCAGTCACTGTCTTCTGTTAAAATGCTCCCATTTCATCCGCATGTATAATTTCCTCCATCCTAACCGGCTCCACATATCTTTGTACCTCCTGCTTACTGTGAAGCTTCACTTTCTTTTGCCATCTGATGTAACCCTAACATTCAAACCCTGTGCCAATAAATCAAAGGAATACGCAGCTCACGACCTCTGACTTCTCTGCACATTTTTTCCGCTGTGTGCTTTTTCGTATTCTCTAAGAATTCGTTTTGCGTGAATCAGCCAGAAGACAGAGCTGTTGTTCAGTGAAGCTCCGTAAGACAGCTCGCTGTGTGTTTGTGGCAAGTGTTATGAAGAAGATGTGAAGGATAAAAACAGCTTGCAGTCATTTGAGCGAGCCTTGTGACTAGTGTGGGCAGTTTGTGATGTGGTCTACCATTAAAGAAGCCCTTGTCCTCTTGGTTTTGCAAACATTTGGTTGGAATGCTGTTTCCAATGTGCAGCGTCAGACGTTTGTACTTTCTGAGGTGTAAATAACGACACTTTGCCCGGAAAGGTTGTAGCTGGACAAATTGTTCTAAATTCTGTGTACACAAAAATTGCAACAGCAAAAAAAAATATCTATTGATCTAATCATCTATTAATCAAGCCAGTTAAAATAGCCAGATTAAGATGCTGGCCACTGACAGGTCAATGGTACGGATGGTGGAAGTCAAAATATTTCAATAAAAATCAAATTGGAGAGCCTGCAGTTACGTGTTATTAGTCCAGTCAAGAATCTTGAGTCAGTTGAAGTGTCTTAAAATGTGACTACACAATAAAATAATGTCATATATCAGACTACACAAACCACTGTAAGAAATACAGATGCTTTTAAGTAACTTCACTTTGTTAGCAGTTCTTCTCAGTGCTGTTGAAGTTCACATTAGAAAACTACAAAAGTTGAAAAAAGATGATAATAATTTGATAATTTGAATTTAGAAAACTCAGCATGTCAACAGATCATATAAAATAAGCTTTGCAGCTAAAAGATCATCATCTAGATCAGGGATGTCAAACTCCTTTTAGTCCATGGGCCACATTCAACCCAATTCGAGCTCAAATGGGTCGGACCAGTAAAACCATTTTGCATAATAACACCTCTAAACACCTCTAAAGTCGGAGTATAAACCATTTAATTCAAATTAATTCAGTTTTATCGATTCAGTTTCAGTTATCTCATGATACTTTCCATGTAGAGTAGGTCTAAACCATACTCTTTATAAAATTATAGAGACCCAACAATTTCCAGCAGGACTAAGCACTTGGCGACGGTGGCAAAGAGAAAAACTTCCTTTTAACAGGCAGAAACCTCGAGCAGAACTTACCTCACTGGTGATCTGATGGGTCAGATTGGACCCGTTGGTGTGCCAGTTCTGGCCCCAGGCCGTATGTTTGACACCCCTGTTTATTAATGTCAAATTAATTGACTCATTTTCTGATTCATCATTTGACTTTGCCAGCAGTGATTCATCAGCACCTAATATGTATTTTTAGAGGGTTTCATCTTAAATTAAGCTCTCCCCAGTCATTTGAATTTGGTGAGTGTTGAATGATTTCCTTTCAGATTTTTAATGTTTGCTTAACCAGTCGTTTTGAAACTCCTCTTTTCTCATGTGGCTTTGTGCTGACTGTCGGCAGAATCTCAAAATGCTGGTGTCGTACGATCTCACAGTCAGCTTCCTCCCTGATCAGACCTGAGTGCAGTCAAAGCGCAGACGCAGTTATGAGGCCACAGCAGGTAACCAGGACAGAGGCGCCAATTAGAGGCGACCTTCCCACCCACATCTAAAGGCGAGGGGAGCAACACTCTGCAGGGGTGGCCCTCCCACCTGAGGACTCAAGAACCACCCGTTTTACCCACTGTTCCCCCCCGGCCCCTGGCTGCCCTGTTGACCTTTGACCTCTTCCTCACCATGCGGAGGGGAAAGGTCAAAGGTTTAATAAGGTATGATTATCATCAGTATTTAATGATGACTTCATCTCTCACCAAGGAGCTGTGGTCAGGGAGGGGCACCTCTCTCTTTCCAGCAGAGAATAAAAGGGCAGAGGTGAAACAAACTGTGAAAAGTTGTTTCAGAACATTAAACTTAAGTTCAACTGGGCTGAAAAAGATTATATTTCAGACATTTTTTTTACTAAGTTTAACTTAACAATAGTATTATCCAGACTACAGTGGCTGCATGTACACAATCCACACAAGAACCAAAAGAAAACCAACGAATCAGCAGCAACGAAACTCAGAGTACAGGTCCAGGACAAAGTAAAGATCCTGATATTAGTGGGTAATTAATAATGAAATAATAGGCAGCATATTACATCATTACCAAAGAGGACACATCGCTAAGTGGCCCTATTTCATGGCCTACATCAGCATCTCATTTCAGTGCAGAGTCAGGGTTAGAAGAAGGATTTATTTCAAGCAGGTGTCACTGTTTTCCCTTCACGAAGAGGGAAAAGAGTCAAGCGTTCAGGCTTTACCAATGTCATCTCCTCATCATCTCCCAACACCTTTGTCACCTTTAGTTTACAGGACCATATTAGATAGACACTCCACCCACGCAACAAACAGCCACGCAGCCGCCACCACCCTTCATTAATTCTTATTAACAACATCAGGGAGAAGGAAACGCATCGCATGCGACATCTTAAGAACAGGATTCCCCCGTCCCTCGCTGACTGATTCAGTGGAACAATCAACACCGCGTGGTGGTGAGGGCAGTGTTAGCGTGTCGTAAGCTCTTTTGACAGGACTTATCAGCCGTGCTTCATCGAGGTCTTACACATTGTGACAGTTGTACCATGTGCCTATAAAGATGGCATCTGATTGTCTATTGCAATTACATAGGCGTATGAGCAAGGGCGCAGCTATGACGGACACAAGGAGGGATGGGTAGGGGGGGGGGCATGTTGTTCACAACATGTTCTTGCTGTTAAGTTATTCCTGTAGACGTGAAGAAGAGAAGGAACTATTTGCTATCTCCAGTGTAGAATACACCCTAGAACTTTATAGCTTTATATCTAAGATACGATACTAAGATGTAAATGTAACTCCTGGTCAGCCAAATTATTTTGAAAAGAAGCAATCTGTGTCAGATGTTGTTAAAATGATTACTTTCATTTATAACTCTAGGTTAAATGTCATGTCAAGTGACATCATATAACATTTCTATCATAAAATAGCAGATTTTAAATGTTAACACCACACTGACTTGCAATGAGCTATCTAGTGCCTCTGCCATCCCCACTCAGCGCCATGTACATCAGTTCTTGCACTATATACTGTACTTTATGGCACTAATTCACACACCACAAACTATTTCTCTGATTCTGGTGATCATATTTTATGGAGAAAATGATTTCTGGTTTTCTTTCTGATGTCCTCTGCATGCCAGAGTTTGCTGAGAGACAGTACACTGCTGTGAGCTGTAGCTGCTGTTAGCTAACGTTAGCTGAGTTTGTTAGCTGGCCTGACCAGACTGTGATCTCAGATGCTGAGCTGGGCTTCTTGCTGTTGCACTAGTAATATTGATCACAAGTAATGTAATCATAACAAATACACACTGTCCATATTCATGGCAGTGGTATGAAGTGGGGGCAGTAAATCGCAAAAATAACAAATTCTACATCATGTCGCTTCAGGGGGTTACATTGTACCATGTATGGAAGCTACAGGTGGAGCTTCTGAAGCTGACATACACTTCCTCAAAAATGTAACTACACATAGGAGCAATGGCAGCTACAGAGACACCCCAGCTCCAACAAGTCAGGACACCAGCAGAGATTGTTGACAGTGGAAATGACATGCAGCATGTTCAGAAACACTCTTTCTATCTTCTCCTTTACTCACACAGCTAGGAAAGCCATTTCCACTGCAAACATTCTGCACACTGCAATCACAGCTCTCACCTATGGTACATCCATTACCTGTAATGAATGAAATCCGGTGCAGTTTTGCCAACTCAGGAGGGGTTACTAACAACACTTGGAGTGCATTCGTTGTCCATTTTACTGCAAAATTCTGTTTCTTGCCCTTTTTCTAACAGAGATGCTGTCCAGTTCGCAGCTTTTAGAAATTAAGTTGGTGCATACAATATAATAATAACCTAATGATGGCCAAAGCCATAAAAGTTTTAATTAGGGGAGCTATCCATTGCCTATAACTTATGGATGTATGCATACTCTAATCTTCTCTCTCGTCACCATCTGTGAAATAGGCGATCATTATTTTAACAACTGAATCAGACATCTGTTTGATTGCTTATCTCTGACGATAACTCAAAGGATTTTATATCACTATTGTGTATCTGCAAATACCAGTTTACCATATGTATGTATTTATGCCGGCAGAACTTCAGAAGTTGTTTTTATTCTCTCTGTCTCCTGCAAGACACAGCCTCACCTTGGATTGCATAAGGATCCCAGGTGTGCAGCGAGACCAGAGTTTTACGAGATGCAACCACTCAGCTCATCAATCAGAGAGATGGGTGGCTGATTCGGCACGTTGGTGCTAAAGTACATATGTGTGACCTGGGGCAAGGAGATTGCACAAGATTGCACCTTAAGTCTCTCCCTCTCTCTCTCTCACACAGATAACTGTTGTTGAATTAGCCGCCTGGATCGTTCCTCACCCCTTCTGCTGATCTACCTCAGCTGCAGCTTTTTCACATTTTTCTGTGTGTGTGTGTATGTGTGCGTGGTCATGCACCCATTCCTGAGGTTATGGTTTTGGCCTGAGGGTAAGAGGTGAATCAAGGGTGAAGGAGGCAAAAAAAAGCGAAGGAGAGGGTCGACCCACTCAGCTGAATAAGTTCAGAAAACGGGCCCGTAGCAGTGGTTAAAAAAAATGTGAAAAACACACACACACACACACACACACACAAACCTGAACAATTTTTAACTATCCTATTAAAATTATTCCATGCTATAGTACACTTGGCCCCGGTTGATTCAAGGACTTCTCATTTTCCATGCCGTCACTTTGTGTGGCCCTGTCACAATCCTCATCCCTTTATTCAAATGTTCCACAAATTAGCCATACATTTATCCCCCCCTCCTGCTCCATCCAACCCACAGGTCATGCCACTTAACTTCAGCCTGCCCCCCTGCTGTAATAGGTTCTGATAGGAAGCCTCCAGGGAAGTTGACTTCTCACTGAGAAGTGATACTAAAAGTAATTGCAGCTGAAACCCAGTGACAGGGGGGTGTACTTTGAAAAAAAAAAAATGGAGAGTGCAGCACAGGGAGGATGGCATTTGAAATAAGCATAGAGGATATTTGGAGGGGCAGGGGGTGAGGAGCTAATAGACAGACTCCTGGGTGGGCAGAGAGCAGGGAGCACTGCCCTCAGCCATTTACTGTAATTTGACCTCCATGGGAAAAAAAAAAAAGAAACAGCAACAGTCTCCTGATTTGCATATTTCTCATCTGCATACGTCACTAGGACGGTGAATTTTTAATTCCTCGTCTTTTTTTATTAGAACAGTTTGGTTTTAATTTGAGATGACTAATTTATTTAAACCTGGAGTTAAATGCAGAGTACTTTCTCTTTGTAACCCATCTCATTTCCCTAATGATTAAAAAAAAACAGGGGGGCTGATGACAATGTAATAGAACATAAACAAGGTTTCATATCATTAACTTTGAATATGAGTTGTTAACTTAATGACCCCACTCACTTTATTATTCTTGTGTGAAAACCAGCTAGTTATTTTTAATGAGGACATGGATGCGGTGCCTGGTGGTTACGGCTGACAAAGAGGAATGCTCTAAGAAATGACCTGGCACAATACTTTCGCCATAAAAGCAAAAAGATTTTAATTCAGAAGACAGAGGAGGGTCCATCTGCAGACAATTTAAGAAAGAGCGCTTAAGTTCCAGTAATTTAAATGTAAACTCTCCCTCAAGAATCACCGGTTTCCCCTGGGCAGGGATTAATCCAACAACACAGATAAAAAGAATTTCTCTTAACTGTTGCAAGCTCCTCTGTTTCCATTTTAAAGATTAATCTAATCACTATTATTTGTCTAATTTCTTTCAAACTTTACGATTCTACCTCTTCTTGAAACTGTCTACTGTGAGCTACACTGAACATCTCTACCCTGTTTCTTTTTTAAGCAACTTGATTCACCCGTTATTTACTTCAGAATTCCTGCAAACATGAAGAAATTGTTGTAACAGCAAAAAGAACCCAGAATCGCCCACAGATTCCATTCCTGTGCAGGTATTTTGTATTATCAAACTGTAATACACTGTAGGGCAATGTGGAGCTGCCTTCAGTTTATCAGACAACAAGCTTTTGTTTAGTTTTTTCTACATATATACTTCATAAGTATTTATATCTGTTCCAAACAGCTACACTTGAAGGCGGGGGGAAAGCTGGCCATCATAGAGAAGGGCGAGGCACAATAATCATTTAAATATATGAATAATGGAGCTTTCCTGAAAGTCATTCATGTTTTTGCATTCAATTCTACAGAGAGTGACTACAGAGTGACTGAAATAATTGTGTAAAGGATTCTGGCATTATGGCAGGTTTTGGAAAGTAAAATAGTTCCCTCATCCACCTCTGTCACTTTTTTTAATGTCTTTCTAATATCTATTAAAGAGCATCAATACATCCAACACTTTAACTCAGCAAAGGCAAAGTGATTTTAGCACAAAAATACTTAATGTTTCATATATTGGACATATCTTTCTGATCAAAATCATTCTGTACCTACACTTTCTAAAGTTAACTAAGTTCCCTAAATTGTCATTGAGTGTTTATCAAGTATGCAGAGTCACCAACAGATAAATATAATGGTAGATGTTCTATGATGATATGAATATGAATGATGGCGACACAATACAGTGCAGTGTATCATACAGTTTCAGCTAAAGTGAGTGGTAGGACAGTCAGTCGACTGTACTAATTGATTAATCTTAAAGGGACGAGGTTATGAACAAGAAACACACGTTGCACTCTTTGTGTGTGTGCGTGCGCACGTGTGTGTGTGTGTGTGTTAGGAGGGTGGCTTCACTGCTGACTGGTTATCTACTGGACTGAGGGCATGAAGCCACAATCTGGCACAGACAGTCCCCCCACCAACACACACACACACACACACACACACACACACACACACACACACACACACACACACACACAGACACACATAGACATGGTAACAGTGCTGCTGAAGAGAGTCTTCTGAAATGGCTGTTTCTTTGCTCTTCTTTAGTCTCACACACATGATGTACACAGATGAACACATGACAAACCACAAAAAAAAAAAAACTGGGCTAGGTCATTATGACAGGGGGAGAGAAGGGGAGGGACGGGTGAGACATGCTGGAGGAGGATGAAGAGCCAGCACCTTTCTCTATCAATAATGTCTTAGTTTGCATATCTCTGACTTTGCAGACTTACAAAGTTATTTCATAGTATATCAATACACAGCGAGCATAATGCATAATGATGTATAAATGATGTAAAAAAAAACAAACAAAAAAAAAACAATTGCAAGTAAAAGATTCATTTTACTTTAAGTATGTGAATATTTGTTTTACAAATGTATTTTTGAATTTACATTCGACATTGTACATGTATGTGTGTAATAATTTGCATTGATTAGTGAAAAAAACTTGAAGAATGGGAAATATCTTCTAAAATAAATATCTCCTCTAACTTATCTTCAGTGCTGTTAGAAAACTCCCACATACAACTTTTAAGTGTGCACATAACATGTAGGAAAGGGCTTTTTTTCCCACATTTTTTTTAGCCCATCAACTCACACGCTGTATAACCATCAGTCCAAAAAGCGAGTGACTTGTGAGGAATGCTGATGAGCCAAATAAACCAGTTCACCGTGGTTCGAACATCAATGGATACAATAATTTCTTTTATTTTGAAGTCCTTTCACTGAAGTGTCACTTAATGCTGCTTTAAACGGATATTGTAATGAATAAATGGCAACACTTCATAATGCAGTACGCAAAATTGTGAGCTGTCACTCAGGAGAGAATGAGGAATGCATCAGGATTATATATATACAGATAAGTTACTCAAGAACAGACTGGCAGTTAAAATATTAATGAACCATAATACAACAGAATTAATAAGGTGAGTTGCAGAAGATTTTTTTTTCTTAATTATATAATCATATTTTGTTATTGATAAAATAAAATATTATATTCAGCTCTGGGGGTTTTGTGTTTCCTGTCTGTCAAGGTTCATTTAAAGTGTAATATTCCAAAATAAAGTCATTGAGAAAGATGTTGCAGACATGTATGCAGACAGCTCCTCATTATGAACTGCAGCAGCCCAGCAGCATAAACCATTATAAAGTGATTTATATTTCAGGTCAAATGTTGCACTGCATGTTAAAACACTTAAGCTTAGGGGTAGAATGAGTGTTTGAAGCACGCAGGTGTGTGTTTAACAGTGACAGGCATGGAGAAGCAGAAGACAAACAGATTGCTAAAAGGCAAGCTAATTTTTCAATTTGCAGAGTGCGGGCTGTTGAGGGCCATTTCCACTGGCTGTGCCCCATGAAATGAATTACAGCCTCTCCTTACAGTACAATAGCCAGTGGGTCTCGTCAAAGTGAAGGGCCAGGGGCTTCGATTCACACCCTGAAATACAAGTGCCAGTTATAGTCAGTAAATGAATGGCAGGATAGTTGGACAGATAGATTGAAAAGTTTAGTAGTATGCAGTTAAAAACAGTTCACAGGCAGTAAGCTCCTGCCTAAAGTTAGTGACCTAGAGGGACAGTCTCTGATTTGTGCACAGTGTGTTTTAGTGTTAAAAGCATTTGATCTGAAGGGATGACCAAAAAAAAAAAAAAGAAAAAAAAAACACTCCTTATTCAGGCTAAATTTAACAGCACATGACACACAGCTGATCACTTGCCCCTTTGAAAAGTACCCGCAAACGAGGGTGGTGTGAAATTGACATTTGGACGGGAAAACACAAAGTCATCTCTGTATCTCCTGATCCTCTAATGTTGTGCTGCTGAGGTTTACACACACACACACGCACGCACACACTCACACAGTGAACTATCTATCCATCTCAAAAAATGCCTCAGCATTTCACAAACTTTGACCCATCTAAAACCACCAGTTTTTGAAGTTCAATTCTGGGGATAGAAATACGCAGTCACACACACAGACACACCACCTGCCTCCGGGGGTGAAGGTGGGAGGGTGAGCCGGCAATGAAAGATGCTGTTAATGCGGCGGAGTGAGGAGATAGAGGATGCGAGCCGCTGATAGAGTCCCGATAAGCTCTACAATGGACTCCTGTGTGCGGCATTTAGCTTAAGGATCAGCTTCACACATGCAGTCAGACACAGAAACAATTGCATGCGTATAATCGATCTGGCTTTCCTTAAAAACATGTACACACTACATGCACTATATGTCCACACACACACACACATACACACACTCAGGTCATACCCAGAGGGAGGGAAACTTTGCCCATCATTACGGCGCTGGTGGACTCCCCTTGTGATTTTCACAGCTGTCATGCTCCTCTTTACAGCCTTCATTCATCCACTGACCTCAGGGGCTGGAGCATGTGATGACGCCTCACACACACAAACACACACATAACAGTCAATGTACACAAATGCATACATACAAGTAAAAAGTCAAGACACTCGCCAAAGTGCTGAAATGGTCTTAACATGGTGTGTTATTGGTACTAATGTAATTTCATACACCCTTCTGCCATTGCAACACTAATGACATGGACTGTTAACATGTTAACATGTAGATGGAAAGGTTAATTATAATTTAGGAACGTGTTTCATTTTGAAAAGTCGATTTTGATCAAAACTTATTGACATGATTCATTCATCAGAGGAGACAATTTCAGACAATTAAATGATCCTCACACACTTTCTTATTCATTATAGTACAAAATAAGATGTCAAAAAAAAACCCTCCACAGCTAATATGACACCACACTCTTCACTGCTCCAGTGGTGAGTGTGACACAGCAGGAAGACAAAAATGAAAATGTCCCCTCTCTCTACAGCGTTTCTGTAGAACAGTTGAGTCGCTTATATGACTTCTTCTTTTTTTTTTTTTTATCTCTGTAGCCAGGAGTCTTATGCGCCCCGCCACTTGGCTTTTGTGCTTTTTATAGGTGACACAGTGTGATAGACCCTGCCCGCAAACCCTCCATTACCATCATATTGGTCTCCTCTCAACTGCGCTCCTATGGGGCACCGTCACTGCCAAGACTGGCTGAAGTTTAGTCAAAGACATTAAGAGAGCACCTCCAGGGACAAACATCAGCCGACGGACGAGAAGAGAAGAAGAGAAGAGTTGAATGATGAAGGCGCCTTAAAGCTGTGAGTGTGTTGTGCGGCACTTGTGAAGCGGTTTCAGCACGTTGTTGTTAGCATGCAGTGAAAAACAGAGCCACGTCATGTGAATGTGGGTATTTTATTTACTGAAATTATGAAGTTAGAAAGCTTGAGCATGATTCAAGTGTTATTCTAACCCTGCTGTCACACCACATATATAAGTTTCTCATTTTCAACAGAGCATCTGTTTGAGACAGGTTTTGTGGCTAAATTGAACTTTGATCCCACTGACCCCCCACAACACAACATGATAGGAGGCAGGAGTTAACAGGAATTTCACAGATAGCAGTAGAAGTAGAGAAGTTAATTTTTGTGCTTCTCTTTTTAATTGTGTCTGTTCATTACCTCCTTTTAGCCTTATTTGAGTATCTGTTTTAGTGGCATGTTGTCTGTTTGTATTGTTTCTTGACCAGATCTCCCCTTAAAAAATGAGTTTACTCATCAGGTTAAACAAATAAAATGTCTGAATTCCCAGAAAAGCATATTCTTTGATCATACCCAGACTTCAGAGAGAGATGATGGAGATCACAAGTTAAAAATGATTGTGCAACCTGAAGCATTAGTTGATAGTGTAAAAGTTTATTTTTGGCCCACAGGTCTGCACCCACACTAGCAGCTCTGTGAGGCTGTACTTAGGCACAATCATTAAGATTCATCCTCTGTTTTCCAAAACAATCCATTTAATATCTGACATATTTCAGTCTGGACCAAAGCGGTGGACCAACATTACCAAAACCCAAAAACCTCATGGTGACATTAGAGAAAAAGTCAGAGAATCGTAAAAGGCGGCAGGGTTCTTCCTCTGAGGACCCTGAATGTGTGCACCAAATGTAATTATTTCAGTCCGGACCAACTTACTCAACTTACAAAGGTAAACATTTTTTTAGATAGACACTTTAGTTGACACATACATATATCATATCATAACCACTTTGTATCATCATATGTGTAAAATCCTACACTTCAACTCCTGCTCGCTTTCATACGTGTGAAACTTGCATATACATGTTCAAGCTGAATGACCAGTAAGCTCAAGAAAACTTGCCACATTCTTTCATGGAAGACATCTTGGGAAACATTCTCAATTCAGAAATTTCTTCCTTCACGTGATCTCAGACTTAAGTGTTTCGTTTTCAACACACTTTTTGACCCTAAAGAGGCTCAGCAAGTAAGAACAATCACACACCCACACTCGTACAAACATAGACGAGTGACAGTCTCTCCCTTAAGGAGGAACGCTGCCATCTCTCACCATGGTGGTCATCAGCGCTAAACTCCTGTCAGGTTCCATCTTACACCCTAGCACACTAATACACACACACGCACTGGTCTGTCTCAGGGAAGGACAGGCCCTCCAAAGGGGTCAACATGTTGTCACACACACCAGGGAGCAGTGTTGTTGTTGGCAGTCCCTACCTCCTCACTATTGTCCATGTCACCCCACACGCAGAAAACCTGCTGTGGCTATTATCATGCCAGCATGGCAGGGACCCTTTGGGCCCAGAAGGACTTCACCCTGGCTTAAAACTTGGCTGCCATCTTTTATTTATTTATTTTTTATAAGAAGAAGTGAGCAGTTCTTTCTCCTGCTTAGTTTGCAGACGGCGCACAGTTGCAATAAAACAGAGTCAAAGTCTTTTGTACCAGTTGTTATTGGCAAATTTTAAAACTGGTTATTAATTTTAAGTAATCTTGGTAAAGCCGTACTTTCTATTTGAATTTCAATTTCTAGTCATCTTCAAGTAAGTTTCCTGTAAAGAACTGTGTAATTGTGTATTAATTATAGTGAATAGTGATATATTATCTTAAATTCTAATGCACTTTAAATCATCAATTTGCAGAAATTATTCTACCATTAATTTTAGATATTAGGAAGAAGTTTGTTTCGGTTCTTCTTTATGGGAGGATGTAAAAAAAAATGTAATGATGCTGGACAGGGCGGTGCTTTTTATAAAGTGAAACATTAACAAAATGTTCCGCTCCTCTCTTGACACCGTTCATTTTTGTACACTCCCTTATGATAAGCTTAAATCTCAAAGCATAAATTAAACATCTCTTAATGATGATGGGACCACAGCAACAGTTCTTACTTGGAAAAGTTGTTTTTTCATGCCTTTCATTTATGTCTTTTATATATTTAAGTTGATTTATTGGCTGATGTCTCCCTTCATGCCGCACCACTTAGAAACTAAATGTTTTCAGTCTTTCACACTAACTGCAGATCTAATTTGAACTAAATGGACAACTTGATCCCTGGGGGCTTTCAATCATGCACCTTTGTGCACATTCAACAGTTGTTGCAAATCTCACTTTTCAGACAGGCTTTCCTTGATCATTTCCTGCGATGTAAATGTTCACCGAGGAAACATTTGATGTTTTGTTTAATGTCATTTTTGATCATGTGCCTGACATTCACAGCTGTCTTACAACTGGGACAAGAAGAAATAAGAAGAAGAAGAAGAAAAAAAAAAAGCTTGGTGGAAATGCCTTTCCACTCAAACATGGTACATCTCTCCCAGGTGACTGCTTAGCACTGGCAGTAATTGAAAACTTGCCCCTGGCAACTGTGTATGAGTGTGTATGTGTATGCATGCGTGTGTGTGTGTGTGTGCGTGCGCGTGTGTGTGTGTGTGAATGAGCATGCAGGGTGCATACGTGTATGTGTGTGTAGCAGTTTTTTTCTCTGCCTGAGCACATGCATCTGCTAGTATCAGCATGTATGTGCGTGCACGTGTGTTTAATGGTGTTAAAACAGAGTGTGCGCGCATGTGTGTGTGTACGTGTGTGTGTGTGTGTGTACATATATATACACACACACACATGTGCCCTGTCCATTCTAAAGCCTCTCACCTCCACAGGTTCTTGGAGGCGAGAGTCCACCTTTCCTGATTTTTTTTGTTGTTGGGAGTTTAACCATTTTTCCCAACAGGAGGATAAATTAATAACATTTTTTTTTAATACCACCCTCCCCTCCCCCCTCTTTTTTGCTCTTCCACAACGAGGGGCCAAATCTCTTCAGCATTTCCAGCCCTGTGAGCTAATTTGACAGCTCACGGGGGTGACGCTGATTCCACTTCGCAGAGACAGGTACCCTAGGGCTAGCCAGCTGGATCGCAGCGGATGCTTACAGATTTGGCTTTAGCTTCATGCTGGGTGTCATCTGTCTCTTTGGTCTGGCGCGGGATAATTTTTGTGTATGCATGTGTGTGCGTGTGTGTGTGTGTGTGTGTGTGTCCGCCCTGACATCATGTGCCTGAGCAGTTTGTGCCTGGCAGGCCTTGTCTGTCCAGGTTGGCCATCAAACACAGCCAGCATGGCCCTAATCTGACGAGGCACTGCTCCAAACATGCCACAGCAGCCCGAAAAGTGTGTGTGTGTGTGTGTGTGTGTGTGTGTGTTTGAGCTTGCGTGCATGTGTGCATGACCCCAGGGCAGACCCCCTTTTTCCTACTCCTTGCCTTTCTCCTTTGCTCTGTCCCATGTCAAATATCACCAAACACGCGCACTCACACACACACACAAACTGAAGAGAAACTTCAAAAACCATCAAGTTAAGCTCAGTCGACGCCTTTCCTCCATTTCAGTCTCAACTCCTCCTCTGCTCAAATCGTATCGTGTGTGTGTGTGTGCATGCATCTGTATGTGTTCTTTAAGTGCATATGTGTGTGTTTGAAATGCCAGAGTCAGGAGAACCGCTGATTTTGCACGCCACAAACAGAGAGATATCCTCGCTGAGCGCTCCCTCCACTCCAACATCTGTCACTTTGATTGTAGGCACTTTGCTGGACACTCAGCCTCAACAGGTTTGGAGCCTCCCACAGCCTGTTGCCCTCAGTCGACTTCAATACTGCGTCTCGGAGAAAGAGGTGATCCCTTCCTCCTTGTTAAGACGGCTGAGGACAGGGGGACATGGGAGAAATGACAGTGCAGTTCCTGTTAATCTCCAGGATTAACCCCGAAATGGCAGCAGGGGCCCGCCACAAATGCTAATAGTAGCCGACACGCTGGTCTCCTCCTAAAACAACACACACACACTTCCATGCCAATGTCAGTCTCAAGCTCTAAGGTAGAGGGGCAGTTCACCGTCATCTATTTCACTGTGAAAGAGAACAAACTCCTTTCCGTCTCTGAAAAGCGCAGGATGATAAGTACATATGTTGATTTTCAGGCTGTGAGCCATGTACCGCCACTGTGTCTTCCCATCAGGCCTTGGGACAGAGTGACAGCAGGATAGTGTCACACTACATAGTGACTTCACTGCATAAGCACCTTATGTGTGTGTGTGTGTGTGTGTGTGTGTGTGTGTTTATTTGGCTCTTTACCTTCCCGTTCAATTCTGTTCTTATTTTTTTACTGCCTACCTTTTATTCTATTTTCTGCTTCCACCCCCCACCTCTCCTCTGTGGTGGACAGCTCTGAAGCATCCCGCCTCCAGCAGGCAGAGGGACAAGAAAGTGGTGGCGCCAGGACAAACGACCTGCTTGCAGCCCAGGGACTGAGAGAGAGAGAGAGAGAGAGAGAGAGAGAGAGAGAGAGAGACAGTAAACGAGATAAGAAACTGGATATGGAGAGAGAGAAGGGCAGAAGCGGGTAGGTGGGTTGCTGGGCAGCAGGTCCTATCCTACCACCCCCACCTCCCTTGCAGCCCAGAGGCCTTGGCATCCAGTGAGTAACACCCCCCCCTCCTTCCCTTCCCTTTCCCCCTTTCGCATTACCACCCCCCACCTGTTCAGAGCCACGGCACAGTGAGTGGCGTTCAGCGCGTTGTGAACACAAAGCAGCAGCCCCGCGGCCCTCCGCCTGGACCTCGGTGTCAAGACCCAGCCGAGCTGAGAGGGAGAGAGGCAGGGAAAACATGAGGGAGAGAGAGAATGGAGAGCAGCAAAATGCAGAATAATTATACCCAGTGGGTAATAAGAGCACCGTCGTTACAGGGGCGGTGTGGTCGGGCCAGGGAGGAAAGAGACACAGAGGCAAGAGCGTCACCGGGGCGAGCTCGCAGGGCCAGTGGGCATGTTTGGTAAACCACACTCACAGACCTCCCACTGCACTGCTGATACACCGTTTGTGGAAGTGCTGCAGGAGATCATCTGGATACTGGCGAGCACGTATGCACAGGGGGTGAAACGCTGCTGCTTTGGTCCTGTGTACTGTGCACAGATCATGTAAGTGTAATAAAAAGATGAGGGAGAAAGATTGTATCTTATGTGAGAAGGAAAAACAGACGCATCTGGTTATGTTTATTGTTTATTGTATGCTTAGGTATAACTCACAATAAAAATGTTTTATTCATGCTTTAGTGCAGCCAAAGTCCCTCTTCAAGCTGGTGCATCATAGAAAATATGTATTTATACATTAAATATGTTTATTGTTAAATTGTTTATATTGTTAAAATATTTTTTCATGATGAACATAAGGAACAGTTCATACATTCATTTCAATTCAATTCTTATTTTCCAACCACACTCAACACCAAACCAACCAAAATATCATGAACTGATTCAATCTGAACATAACAACAACATTTATTTAGCCATTTGTTTAAACTGCTTCACAATTTTATTAAAATAGATCAGTGATATAGAAACAGAATAATGGAAATATAGTCTCTCTCTATAGAAAACTAATGAACTTGCTGCTGAGCTGAACGTTTAACTCTGAAAATGAATTATAATGATCTTATTGTACGTAGCTACTGAAAAATGGATGTAAAAAAAATCAATGGTATGTACGTATATTTACCATGAAGAAGTTTCAATCCTATGTTGTAACTTTGAACATTGTTTTTCATTTCTAGCGACAATTTTGGAGAGTGTCCCAGAAAGGCTTTGTGTCCTGTGCAGGGGTGTCACATAGAAAAAGCACAATTCACTTAATAGACCTGTGGGACAGAAACACAGAGGTCTGCTCTCATGCAATGAGCTCTCGCATGCAAACTGCAGCTGAGCGTCAGGACGCTTGCAGATACTGATGCAGGACGACAGATATTTCCTCGTTATGTTGATGTTGGTTTGGTGCTCCAAATTTATTAACGTCGTGGAAATGTAAACTTTAGATAAGTTTTAGAGTAGTGGAGGTTTGAACTTCTTTTTCTGCCTCTTCTAAATCCGACTATGTAAAAGTCTTTAAAGTGATGAGCGCAAAATATCATTCAAATTATATTTAAATGTATATTAAATTTAAAAATAATAGATGACTTAAGTTCAGATTTCGTGGAGAGATTCAGAACAATATTTCAGAATTTGATCATCATTTTATTTATTAAAGAATTTCAACGAATACATTTAATTTTATTTTGTATCTTTTTTAAAACTATTTTGTTATTCATAAACATGTCAAAAGTTATTCAACTGTTAATATACAGCCTTTTATTGATCTACAAGATAAATAATATAATATGCAGTATGTATATTCATGAGATTAATATCTCTTCCTTTATTTTTATTTTATGATAAACCGCAAATTAGATGTTTATGTTACGCTGCTGTGCTTTACAGTACATATGGTAATGAATGCTGCATTTAAGTAGCCCCTCGACCATTCTCAGAGTTGATCTTAATGTTTTTAAATTCACCCTGCAGAGTCATAAATAAACAAAACAGCAGGATGCATGTTCCTGTCACGCACGCCTTTGCTGGATCTGACATGTTTTGTTGTCAGAGATCCTCTCATGCTTCTTCAGACAAACATGAATCTGCAGTGCAGGGCTTGTTTTTATCCCTCGGCTGTTGATCAATCATTTAATCTCTTTAATAGGCCCGAATCAAAACTAATGGTGCATGTAATAAGTGTTTAACTAAACAATGTGGACAGTGGGGGACTTAAGTGGTGCCTTAATGATTTTCTCTTAACTGAGCATGACAGTCCTAATGAATTTAAGGTTCACAAACAAACTTTTGACAACTAATATTCAACATTTGCCCCAAACAACGCCTCTTCTCACTCAGGCTGAATATCTGCATGTACTTTGCTCTTGCCACAAGTGCTGTGTTTATTAATACATTTATGCCAATATATTTGCATTTCATAAAGTGTAATAAAAGCATTTGCTAATCCAAGATAATTCAGTCACAGGGGGCTCTGCCAGCCAGGATTTTAATAACTAATGTGAGAGATTTGGTGCCATCTTGTGGTGACTGTGGTGGAGACTATTTGTCAACATATTTATTATATTTATATTTTATATTTAATTCTAGCTAATTCACTATAATGACAGCTCGATAAATGCAATTTTTGTGTTTATAAGAAACTAAACTTTTGTTTTTGTTCAAACATAGATACTGTAAGGTCAGCAAAATGGAATTTAGTCCTCAAATATAATATATATTAAGTGTTTGTCAGTTTATGTAAATGTAAGATTATTGGTATCTCCTGTGGCATCACTACATACAATAATTCCTTTATTATTTCAAAGATTTACAGAATTCTGCCATTATTATCATAGCATTATATTTTTGCTTCCTTAAATAATCTTTGGCAGTCAGAAATCACTTCATCATTCATGTCAGAGCTTAAATATTATGTATTATGATATAATATGTATTATGTCACTGTATCTACACTAGACATATGATAATGTTACACAAACAATAAATACTAAATACTGAACATTGAGTAAGCAGACTGTGGACAGACCTGTCCTTAAAGATGAATCTGATATTTATCCATAGAACTATAATATACCCTTTATTAAGGGTGTATGAGTTGTAACAAACAGCTTTATTAATGGCTGATTATTCATTAATGTGCGATTCGTTATGTGACATTAATAATATCCACTTTGGGGTTGCCAGATTGTAAACAAAAAAACAGACCAAAAAAAAATCCTTCTGTCTGGTATGTATCCTCTCTATTTGATAAAAATGCAGTCATGTAGAAACGTCTTAATAAATACTTGTGGGTTTCATACTTTCTTATAATAATAAGTCTTATATCTGTTACTAATTAAGTTACCATAGTTTATTTGTGTCAAGAGAACTCAAAGATAAAGTAAGTGTCCTGCTAGAAGAGAATAAACACCAGCTACACTTGTGTTTCACAACCTGGCAACCTTGAAGTTATTCTTGTAATAGATGTATAAAATAAAACATTAGTAAATGAGGTACTTAATTTAAATGTATTAATTTAATTTAAATTTACCAACCAGGAAAGAGAAAAGATTTGATTTTGAGCCACACAGTCAGGCATAATGTATTCACTGAACAGAGAAGCGGGTATTTATGTTCCACCGCAGAGCAACACTGACACCTGCTGTCCTCAGTCTGCGCTGCAGTCTCTCATATTGACTCACGCACACAAACTTACAGACATTTAAAAGCTCCCGAGTAAACAGCACGTCACTGTAGTGTACCTCAAAGTGACACAACAGAACAGTGTTATCATATAAGTAAGTAAAAACATCATACCGCGTGTGGACCGCTTGCCATGCTGAATGTGACGCCCCCCTCTCTCAGCCGCTTGGTTCAGTCCACCGCTCGTACCCGGAAGTAGTCGGTTGGTAAATATTGACACTGAGGTCAGCTGACTTCTGTTCACCTGACTGCAATTAGCAAAAGACCTCTGCATTTTTCATACTATAGTTGACCTGTTTTACTATATCTTGACAGTATAGGCTGATTTAATGACTGATAGCATCCTTCTGCTAAGTGACTCTTTCGTTTTCACAATTAGCTGCTAGTTAGCTTAGCATTTGGAACATTTAGCAAGTGATTAGCAGTCAGTAGCTGGTCGAGCTAGCTGCTCCATAGGACACAAAACTGTGATTCAGCCACTAAAAACGACGTGTCAGCAAGGTTTGTAAGAATGGACAAGATTGCTCAAGGTGAGAGAAATCTACAGCAGAAAAAATAGTCTCATTGTACACAGAGATCAGGGGATGTTCAAAATATAATTTGCGTGTCATCAGTGTGATATGATATTAGGATGTGTTAGTTTATCTTTAAAAATACTAAATTTATATTATATTTTTTTCAGAAGCCTAGAATTAGTTTAATAATGATAATATTATACCTTTCATACAATGTAATGTGTCTAACACAGCACTAAAAGCGTGCACAGTTCTACATGTGCTAAAAACATTGTTTTAAAACATGTTACTACCTTGATAGTCTATCCCGTGTTGTGTTTTGTTTAAGCTGTATTTAATCTGAGCTGTGTTGGTCCTGCAGACGTGGGTGATATCCAGTCCAGACTGTTGGACCACAGACCGGTCATCAATGCAGAGATCCGCTACTTTGTGAGAGAGTTCGAGGTACTTGACAGGAAATTACAATCTGACACTGTGGCCTAAACATAGTGACAATGACCATGGCCTGACAACTACACACACACAAACACACACTTTTCATACACTCACATGTTTTTATCCATGAACACTGTTGTCACTCTCTGAGCTTTACTGAGAATCTACATATCAGGAATACTCTGACCAATTCAAGAGCTTTCACTTTTTTTGTTGGAATTAGAAACATACATACATAAAACCCATTTGCTGTTATTTTTATCACTACCTTTAAGGAAAGCAGCATGACCCTGTGTTATACTAAAAGAGTTAAAGGTCCAGTGTGATAGATTTAGGGGAATCTATTTACAGAACACAACAGAAATAGAATATAACATTAATAAATATGTTTTCATTAGAGTAAAAATACACTTGGAAGGGGTGAGGGGTATTAAGTTGCACTTTGTAACCTCACCACTCAATGCTACTAAATCCTACACTCTGGACCTTTTTAGGAATGTTTTCTGTGTACAGTATTGTATGTGTGACAACACTAAGCTTTCCTCTGCTGCCGTGTAGGAGAAACGTGGACACAGGGAGAGCAGACTGCTGGAGAACCTCAATAAAATGGTGGTGGAAGCAAATGATCAAATGCTGCCCACAAATTTAGAGCTCATTAGCCGGCAGATGTCTGATGTCAGTAAACGGCGTAAGTCTCCTCTTTCAGATTCACACCTGAGAATCTGTTATTGAATCCTGCTCATTTCGTGTGATTTCATGGTCACCCGACATGTAATCAGACGGCTGGATTTGTTGCCATGTCTTCGGCAATTTAAGTGTGTGTCATTATCATAACAATGTGCCGACTGCCGTGTTGACAGCTATGTGCTATGCAGTTGCATATTCAGCAAAAATGTATGTAAACCTACTGAAGTATGTTTTGAATACCTGTGATGTTACAAGAAGAAAACATTGACCAACAGTGGCAGTCTTAAAGGTGTTTATTTATGTGTGCTGTGTTAGAGTACATTTTGAAATGAATATTTCTTCGCTGTTCTCCCACAGTGGAGGCTGCTAATCACATGGCAACAAGAGTCCAGCAGAGGGAGCTAGAGGCACAGCAGGTAAAAAAAAAAAACTCACAGCAAAGGACTTAGAGTGCAGGTGGACACAATATGGTGGCCCTGAAAGACCAGATTGGATTGTAGATTGTAATATTGTGTCCCCTCTGTGTATATAGTGACCAGTCACCATGATGAGCCTCTGTGCTACATTCTTAGCATCTTCAGTGTAGTGTATGAATGCTGTCAAATATGAAAACAACTGTCTTAATCTCTTCTTTACTGATTTTACTGTAATCAAATCAAGATTGGTGTGTGAGACCTTTCCAAAGCTTTTTGCCACTTTTGGTTTGGTCTCATCTTTTCGTGTCCTTCCAGAGCACCCAACTGCAGACGAACATGGAGCATCTTAAAGATGAGTGGGCAGATTTTCTAAAGGAGCAGCAGAGATTAAAGGAGAAGGTCGATGAGGAGCACGCCAAGGAAGTGGGACAACTCAGCACTCGCTACTGCGAAATGAAGAAAGACTTGACCAAGTTTTCACACCTCTAATCAGCTGATGTCTGTGAGGGTGCGAGTGCACGAATCCTCTCTCATTACACGAACACTTGTGTTTATTATGGACATGGACCGTCTGCTCTGCATGTGCAAAAGGGAGCCGAAGTGGACTTTGGTTGATGTACTTAGTGGTTGGCATAAAAAGATTTTGCTCCTGCAACATTTTCCAAATCATAAATATGAAAGTTTGATTAACAATGTGGCATTTCCACAGGCCATCAGACTCACAAGGGTCTGTCTACAGCACATGGAATATTCACAGCACCTAAAAGGTCTGGAACATGTCATTTTTAAACAAGCAATCATTTGATTGTTCCTTGGCCGTGAAGTTTTCAACATTTCTAGTTTTTCAATGGATGCCTGCCTGAAGGGCCCTGGTGATAAATCTGCATCAGCCTCAAGCTGAAAGGAACCTGGTGTTTGGCGCTGAGGCGAGATATTCTGAGCACTCAAAGCGAGATCATTAAATGTTAGAAAAGCCCAAGCAGGTGTGTTTAAAGCACAGGTCAAGTGTTGTAGAAACAAGCCCAAACAGAACCGTTTTCCAGAACAAATCATCCCTCACCAGCTCTCCTGTGTTTGGAACATTCGACCCCTGACATTAACTTCGAGTAAACCAACTGTCTATGAAGTAACTTTCATTATAAAAGGCCTTTGATGACACCAATTTAAATGATCAGCAGCAGCTGTTTTTTGTTTGCTTTGCCACCTCGAATCTGATTTTAATGACTCACACATCCAATATTTTCCTTGCTGTTTGAACAGAAGGAACGTGAATCAGATTTTGGTTCCCTGGTTTGAATTTCTTTCTGGATCCGTCTAGTTTTCTGAGCTTGAAGTGCTTAAAATGCGCAGAACGATAAGCAAAAGTGTTATTTCTGTGCAGCAGTCTTCTCTGTTCATTAGATAACTTGCATAGAGAGGCGAGTGTTACAGTGTAAATAAACAATTTTACGATAGTACAATAATGTATAAAAGTTGTAACATGAATGACAAAAGTGAATGTGTCTGTGTGTTTGTGTGGATCTTGACCCTGAAGCGGGGAACCTCTGAGGCTGATGTTACAGCACATCACTCACAGCTCTTTTAATGCAGTGTTTAGCTTTTGCCCCAGACAATGGTGATTAGGGTTAGACAGGTTAATGGATAGGTGGGCACACTGGGCACATTCCTGGCATGGCTGAGAACAGAGCTCAGAGCTCAGACAATGCAATAGAACAAATATTTTAGATAACCCCCCCCCAACCTCACATCCTTTCCACACACTTTCCAGACACCTCGACTGTCAAATGTCCTATCTCAAGAAACAGGTTTAGACTTCATCTCATCCATCAGCTGAAGAAAAATAGAGTTCCTGTCAGAAAAGTATGAATAATACAAAACAAGCCAGCAGTGGAGTCCCTCCACCGTGTGACAACACAGCTGAAGTGAACTCAGTTCTGTATCCCCTTTCACAGAAGCTGCAGCTTTTTTCCATTTTGGCTAGGAATGACCTGCCCCCTCTGCTCTCATGCAAAACCACTCTCTGGTTGCTCTGCCTGTGTCTGTGCATACTGTACGTGTGTGTGTGTGTGTGTGTGTGAGAGAGAGAGAGAGAGAGAGAGAAAGAGGGAGTCGGTGATGGGTGGCGTCAGAGCAGGACACGGTGGTTGGCATGTCACCAGAGATCACAGAGGGCACAGACACGCCAGCAGATGTACGTCTCCGCCTTGGTGACTGCAGCTGTCCAGCATGGAGACAGCCCATCATCGGCTAACGAGGAGCGACAATACGGAAACGTGGTCCACCTCTGCCAGCAAGGCACCTTTTCATCTGCCCTTGTTTATTTTTTCGGTTTTCGTTGGAAAGAAAGAAAAACAGTCAGAGTACACGAAAGGTCACTGCTAAAGTCATATGAGTGTTAGCTATTCATGAGCAGAGAGCCATGAGCTTACAGTTCATACTTGTTGGGCCTGATGAGTAGAGGATTCATATCTGTTACAATGAGTTCTGACGTTTCTGTGTTGCGTCAGATTGAGAAGACCTAGCTTGTTTCCTGAACTGACATAAAATAAGAATTCCCACAGAGTAAAGGAAACATAAAAGCAGTTCTTCTCAGTTTTAACACATGTAGAGACCTGAGTTTGACCATGCTTCTGGTTGTTGTCTGGCCTGCTCTTTTTTTGGTTCAAATCCACGAGACCATAAAATACCTGCATAATGACCGGCCTGAGGCAGTGTGGGAAAAACCCCAGGTCAGAGTAACCTTTCACCATCCGCTATTTTCCTGCAAGACTATCGCTGTCAATAATATCACGCTCTTCGGTGAACTAAAATGTTATTAAGCGAGCTGGGACTCCGATCAACGCCGTTTTCCGAGCCATTAAAACAACAACAGATTTCAGCATTCATGGGAATTTTAGCTCTGGTTAGCGTGCAGGTTGAAAAGTAAGTCGAGTCAGAAATCTCAGCATCTGGTCAAGCGATCGCTGAGTGACTGGTATCGATCAAATACCTCATCTTTTTTAGAGATATTCTGATGTTATATCCATCAAACATAAAGAGGAAACTGTCAGACATCCCATGTACTCATGCTGCTGGCACAGAGACGTTCGCTCTTCCCAGACCAGTAAGACGACTCCATACACAGAGAAGGGTTGGGCCGCTGGCTGAAATCTCTCTGTTATCTCATCTGTCTCCTCAGCCTGCTGCCACATGTCTCTGGACCCTGGTTGGTTTGTTTTTTTGTCTCCAGTTGTTCATCGGAGAGCAGCGTGCTCTTCCTGTTATGAAGGGGAGAGCAGTGCTCTCGGGCCATGGAGCCCCCGTTCCCTGTGCCAATATAAATGGTAAAGGAAACAGCAGCACCCAGCTGGAGCCCCATTGGGCAAGAGACAGAGATAAGGGGTGTGCTGATGAATGTAATCTGATGCTCTGTTTGAAAAAAGAGATTTCCGCGTCCACTGGAAAAGAATGAAATGTATCACAGGGACGAAATGTGCAGATCACATGAAGACATTTAGTAGCAAATCTGATCTGATTTTAGTAATCCGTGTTGGGCCGTGAGTCGATACAGAACTGTTGAAGTTTAGCATGAATGACAGAACAAAGTCAGGCATGTGTCCTGTTGCAGTTCAATTTAATCAATGCACAACACTGCTCAGCACTAAATTCTGACATATCTAAGACCTCCCAACATCTGCCAGATCTTCTTTCCATGTCTACTAACCTCACATGGTGCTGTCGCCAGCCAACATCTTACTCAGAACTTTCCGACGTCACCATCAGGCTACACAACAATAGGTTGGCTTGAAGGAAGTATTTTGGTTTTCAGAGAATGAACAGTACCAGCGAGAACCGGCTAAAGGATCATTCCAATGAGCTTGAAACAATACAAGTGTAGTTATATCAGCTACCTGCAGATTTAAAGGAAACATGTCAAACAATTACACCGGGAACTACCAAGGACAATCAGCATTTATCATGGCCATGCTTTACAAGTTACAAAAATGATATAATAAGATCATAAGTGGGATCAAAAGATGTAGCATTTTACATTCTTTAATTGTAATGTAGTTCATATCTTGTTCTCCACCATCAGTGATCTCTCTAGGCTTTCACACACAGCTGAGCAGACGCTGATTGGTCTGCACGGTTACATTCATCTGAGAGCATGGCAATGACACTGTCACCTCACAGCAAGAAGGTTCCTTGTCACCTTGGCTAGGGGCTGGCTGCTTTCTGTGTGGAGTTTGCATGTTTGCATGGGTTCTCTCTGGGTTCTCCTGCTTCCTCTCTCACTTAACAGGTTAACTGGTGACTCTAAATTGGCTGTCGGATTGTGAGTGTGAATGGTTGTTTGTCTCTATGTGTCCTGTGATGAACTGGCGACTTGTTCAGGGTGTACCTCGCCTCTCGCCCAAAGTCAGCTAGGATAGGCTCCAGACCCACTGTGACCCTGATGAGGATAAGCTGTTACAGATAATCCTACTTGGATCTTGTGTTGAATTTCTGACATGATCTTAGCAAGTACTGGATACAATGAGTTTAAAGCCTCATAAACATAAGTGTAATTGTCACTGTAGGATACTGTACTTGATTGCATTCATGGTAATATGTCAAATATTTCTGTATATTTATTGTATTCCATCCATGTTTCTGTCCCCTGAGCTCTGTACACAGCACTTTATGCATCCTGACAAAGGCCATTTGAGTTTTAGCACACCCATGTGTAGGTTGATGCTTATCTTTGGCTTCTTTATCAGGTCAAAAGGTACAATGTACACTTTTATGAGTGTCAGACAGGTCAAGTACAGCTCATGTTCGGGCTCAATGTTTATCCATGTCTATTCATTCTCTTTACTGCCGTACTGTTTGAAAACTAATAAAATACCAGCAGAGCTTGAACTTCCTGGAAGAAACAAATATAATACACATGACCCCAGAGGACTGCTACAGTTTCTACGCAGCTCACAGCAAACCTGGCATTACAAAACAGTTTCTTCTTGGCCTGATCAGCTTTCATTTCAGTCGACTGATGAGAAAAAGCAGGCCTAACAGAAACACAATTTCATTATTTTGTGACTTGGAACAATAGAAAGTGAGGAGGTATTCATTCACGCTCACTTTCCCGACAGCTTATGAGAATTTTCAGCCTCTGCATGCTCACTCTCTTTCTTTTGTGCTACATGATGGGCCCCTGTTACTCAATTACTAAGGGGTCCAAAATGAAAATGCCAATGAACAAAAGCACCATGCTTCCAAGTTAATAATCTGGCATAAAACCACCCCAGGGAGCCTGTGATGGGTCCTGGGCGGATTGAAAAGCACATGGTAATATGAATTCTTTGGCAATAGCAAACGTTCACCCAGTGGATCGCTAAATAAGAGAGGGAGAGCTCTGAAAGCTGCAGTAAAACAAATTAAGAAATTGATATTTCTCGGAGGGAAAGGCATGCTGGATAGTCTCAGATCCTGGCAGCTTAGAAAATGAGCACTGAGTGGCATATAAAAGCAATCACTGGAAAGAAAAGGGATGAAAATTAAACGTCCCACCTTTCACCATAAATGCCAGCACTCGCTTATTAGCAAGCACTGATATGCTCCCTGGTGAAGGCTGACATTGTTACATATCCGTATTTGATTGTGTGCGGTGAACAGTGAGTTCCTTATCCAGATGTGTTGATCAGATTATCTCTGTTTAAAAGACACACTCGAATGCCTTTTATTTTTTTTATTTATTTTTTTTTTGGTGCAATAAACGGTTTAATTAACAGGACTGTACATGATGTTTTGCGTCTGTTCAGTTTCATCAGACAGCCTTGCTAATAGAGCAGCTCGGTGTTCCTGCCAGCTCCAAGAAACACAGATAAGAGTCCAGCAACAACAAACACCTTCCTCAGTCAATCACAGGGCAAACAATAGCCAGAGAGCACTCGAAGAACAGCCTGTCATCGGCCAGTGGCCACCAGGAGCAACAAAGCTTGTTGTCGTCTAGATTCCTGAACTGTAGAGGAATGTCTGGCTTCATTGCCAAACGCATACCTTCTCAATGGATTTTGATTTTCCCTGTTTTCTTGTACCAGGCAGGTATTTTCCTGATGTTATCTCCGTCTGAATGTTACAGTTTCAATGATGCTAAAAACCCGAACACTGTAGAACATCATTTGCTGCCGCGTCCAGACAGAAGTAAGAAAATTTTACACATTCGCACACAAAACAGGTTCAGTCGCTCAAAATGTTGTTAGCCGTTGCAAGATGTAATTTTTGGCCTCATGCAGGCGGCAAAAACAAGCTGTAAACCCAGCGCTGACATCACCTTGTCTAGTTGATGGCTAACTTGTAAGCAAACATAGTTGCTTACTCATCCAGCAGATATGAAGCAACGTTAGCCTTCATTCATAGCATGTCCACCCAATATTAACTATTTTATCTCTGTTTTTTGGTCTCCACCAACTCTTTCAGGAAATATCTGGCTCTTTAGCAGATATGCTTCAGTACTTTCACAAGCTAGTCACTAACTCAGGATAGGTGCAATGGGCTTTTAGATCTTTTTGCACTGAAAATAGCTTCCTGATGTGGCTGTAGATGTCACTATGGGATCTGTGAGAGTGAACCAAAATGCAAAACAATAACAATGATATTGAAAAGCCTCGTAGAACTGAGGGAAAACAGGACAGGCAGTAATTCTAATGGTAGTGATGTTTGAGGTGGGCCAGGACCAGCCTGAGTGCAACAGGGTGAAAGTCATTAAGGCTGGCTGCAGTAGAGTGTTTCAGCACCGGCATCATGGATGTAGTTTTAAAGCACAACTGCTTGGGCCAGTGACAGGTTGAAGATGTCAGTCAGGACCTCAGACAGCTGTCCAGCACAGGCCCTGAGCGCACGTCCGGAGATGCCATCAGGGCCAGCAACCTTACGTGCATTAGTCCTGCTCAGTGCACATGTCAGTGGAGGAGAGTGTGAGGGCTTGGTGGTCTGCAGGGAGCATAACCTTGAAGGCTGCCTCCTGATTCTCCCTGTCAAATGATGTGGTCCATTGTAAATAAAATAAAAATAAAATATAGATATAGCCGCTATAGATCACTGGAGTTAGAACATGCTCAAGAGATTTCATTTCAGTCAATTTACATGACATGACTGAACTTCCTGCCAACTCATTTCACTCCAGATTTACATCTTCTTCCTTTGAAATGTTCTTGTTTTGACATTATATGAAGTTTATGATCTAATCTACTGGTCATGAGAAAACCATTTGCTCTGCGCCTCTTTGATCATGTTATATGCCCGGTTATTGATTTAAAAAAATAAGTCATTAAACAGATAGGAAACAGGTAGGATATGAAGGATGATTCAAGGCCTTGGTGACTGAAGTAACAGAGACGTTAAAGGACACATATATAAAGAGAAAAAAAAATAAATTGAAAATGAAACACTCAGTGTCCAGTGTTGGTTCCTGAATGTGTCTTTGTGAGAACATACCCACAGGGCTTTTCCAAAAGAATAATTTCAGTGCCTGCGTTGTTAGGAATACTATAAAACAAAACTGATATAGCTGTAAAAGTTTAAATAGTCAATAAAATCAGACACCATTCTCAGTGAAAAGGCACAACAGGTGGTTTCCAGATTTGGATGAGATGTTTCATACTGATCAGTTCTAGTTTACTGTCAGTTGCCTTAAATCTATGAAAGAAACTGAAGTCAGTGCCAAGAAATAATCTTACAAATGCATTTTCCAATACAAATTGGCTTTTTTATTAGGTGGTATAAGAGTTTCAAGAAGAAGTTGCTGTTCTCAACTTTGCATAGCAGTATCTCTTAAAATCAATTTACATGCAGCACAGATTGTAAAATCATTGAAATTGGACACAGAAAATGTGAAATGGCTGTAAATGACGATGACTACAGGATTCCGATTTCTTCCAGAAGCTTTTTGGATGCTTCTCAGCTTCTGATAAATGATAGGCATCTTAAAAACGGGATTATCGCTGAGCATTTTGGGAGGCTAAACCAAAGCATAATGGAAGAAAAAGACAAGCTCCCTGAGTACTGAACATTTCACAAAGCTAACAAAGCATAACACCCCTTAAAAAATACTTTTGTCCCATTGTCAGTTGGATCCAAGAAAGTGGAATTTCTCCCCTGTTGTTCTCAGAGCAAGCCCTTTGCTCCCGCTGTATGATCTCACGATGAGATCTCCAAGGAGCATCTAATATCCCACCTACCTCAGCCCCTGAAACCCAATAAATCAATCAGTTGTGCTTTACAAGCCTGCGTGTGTGTTACGCATTCAGGAAATAGAGAATCCCTGCTGTGAATCACATCTAAAAAACCATCCTGACTGACAGAACAATGAGGCAGACAGGAGATGGAGGAACAAGGTGCATGCATGAACGTGTGCGACTGCATACTTGTTTGTGCCTGTGTGTAGATGTGTTTTTTTCTGTCTATCTGTAGCAGCTCCGACCCATGAACCCCCTCTGAATGTGAGTCAGCCTCTCATCCCGGCTTTCTCCAGGGAGGCCCGGGCTCTTGGCAGAGGAATGCATGGGAGTGGGCTCCTTCAATAAAGGCAACTCTCTTTCAGGGCCCCGGGACGGCCCTGGGCTTTACTTTTCATCATTTCCCTCCCCTGTCTCTCTCTGAACCCAAAGTGGGCTGCTGCTTTTGCTACTGCTGCTGCTTCGTTTCAAGCATAATGGCTTTACCTTGAGGCTGAGAAAGAAAGACGCAGAGGAAGGGAGGAGTCCGGAGCTAAAATTATGACTCACCTACTGCATGCCCATGCTAAGCGCTGACATCTTGTTAGAGCTCAACGTGGTTTTGTCTGCCATTCAGCAGACAATGCCAAATCACATATTTGAACGAAAGTCCTGTAAAAGAAGTGTGCCAGTCTGACATTTTGGGACGTGCACATTGCTTTCTGCTGCAAGTGAGATGGAAAAAAATGGCACTACTCTCATGTGTGGAGGCTAAATATGAAGCTACAGCCAGCAGCAGGTTAGCTTAGCTGTTAATTTGTCAGCTTTAGAAGTGTTTTTACGTCTATTTTGTTATGTCCAGACAAAGCCAGGCTAGCTGCTTCCCCCTGTTCCCAGTCCCAGTATTGATCTTCTCATCTATCTCTCAACAAGGAGAGTGTCAAACAATTCATTTTAAAGGTGAGGACAGACAACACTTTTACACCTTCCATCTATCCCCTCGCTCATTCTGAAGGAACTGCCTGCGTAATGAATCAGCAAAATTTCCTTGTGAGCATCGTCCACGCCTTTGCTGCCTCTCTTTCAATGATCCATTGAATACATAAATTTAAACTTGCACTCATTGCTCTGCACCCAGTAGTGTCATTGAGGTCTAGCAGATGTGTGGCTGGAGTACAACTAAGCACTCTGACAGCTATCGTATGGGGAGAGGAGAAAGTGAGGGGGGGGGGACATCTGAAGAAGAAAAACCTGAAAAAGGAAAATCAAAGCAGCAGATAAAGAAGAAGTAAAAAAAAAAAAAAAAGACAGACAAAGCCAATAGAGGCAATGACAACAGTAAGAAAAACGGAGAAAGGAGAGGGAGGAAGAGAGCAACAAAGGCAAGGAAGGAGGAAGACAAAGATGGGGAGGGGGGGCACAGAGAAGGAAGACTGGTCTCTGGCCTGCAGATCAAAGCAGGCTGTGAGCAGCAGCTCCAGGCCGGTCCTCCCAGCACCTGCTGCTGCCCCGCAGCCAAGTCAAACACATTATTCCAACAGACACACTGCTTAATGGCTTCTGTGGAGAGACCTTTACCGGGCCCATGACTGCCTCTGCAGACGCTCAGAGTGTGCAGGCTGCACTGACACACACACACACACACACACACACACACAAAGGCTTCCCAAAAGTCATTCATACACACTTCTTACACAGGGTCACACATCCAGGAGAGAGCACACACAGGCGCAAATTTCCTACGTGTGATCCATCAGATCATTTTATTGCACATCTGCTTCAGAATGGACAGATCCAGACACCTGTCAGAATCATACACTTACATAAAGTACAGGCGGACGGATGAACAATGCATACAATAAAAGATATTTACAATAAGGCATAAACACCTGGTTCAAGCGTTGTGCCCCACTCCAATGCAGCGCTCTGTTGAAAAGGACCTGGGTTATGATTGGACCCAAGTCAATATTGAGCAGTGAACAAATCATCCTTAGAAAAACAGTAAACATCTGTTTTGTGACTTGGCTACTTCTCACTGGCAATGTCAGCCTGACCTCAACGAGGCTGGGCCCCTTTTACATTTTCCATGAGAGCAAGCGGGAGTACCAGTAAGTGGGTGACAGCATCTGTAATTTCTTTTTTTCAACAAGCGGAGAAAAATAAAAACAAACCTTGATGCAATGAAGGCAGGTAGCGGGCTGCTCTTAACGTGTCTTGCAGTACGTCCAAGAAGAATAAAAACCATGCACAGCCTTTATATACAGCTTTTGCTCAGGCAAAGTGAAGCCTCATTGGTTATTGATGACATTTATGGTTCGCCTCATATGAAATAGTGTCTGCTGAAATATCATTTTAGAGCCCTACTTTCTTTGTAGCTTCAAGCCTTCATGGCAGCCGCTTGATTTGTAGGTTGTCCATGATATTTGGATGCACTGCTCATGTAAAAGCAACCTCACATGTTCTTTTCATGGACACAAGCAGTATGTCATCGTCTATTGATCTCTGTAAGGAAATTCTGTTTTCTATTTCAGAGGCTGGGCCCGGCTACAAAGCGGCAGCCATGGAGGTGGTAGCATTTCATTTCATGACTTGCTCAAGGACACTTTAGCAGGGTGGATGCTTTCCAGTGTGTGGGCTTCAAGGAGGTCTCTGTTATTATTTATACCACAATATTAATTTGTGTAGCATACACCATTAGATAATGCTGAGGGGAACAGATTAATACTAAACCCCTAACACCTTTTTAAAACTGGATTTAAGGAGCTTCTCAAACACACATCCATACATAATTCATTTTAAGGATGGTTATTTGGTTAAAAATATCTAAAATATAACATGTTGAGTTTCCAGAGACCCTAATTTAAAATGACTCATTTGCAAAAACTCTATTGCATGATATTTAGCCAAGCTAAAAACTTTTCCACTAAGGCACCAACGGTCACACCAGGATGTCCACGTCTTTTCTCCTCCTGCCTCATACTCCTTATTTTCTACGTTCTTCTCACTCTCTCTGCCCTACATCAACCCCCCCTTGCAAACTGGCCAGTATATCCTGATGGCTTTACCAGCAGGAAGTGTGGCTTTTACAGTGAAGGCTCTGGACCAAGAAGCGTCTGTGAAAGGCAGAGTCCAAGTCGAGGTGGGTCCTGTCACCACCTGTGATGTCTCACCTAAGGCGACATGTTTGAGTGTTCGACAAATTGCAGCGCTGTGTAACTTATTTTATTACAGACACTTTTATTTAGACACATGTATGGACGAGAAAATAAATGGCAGGTCAGAGCCCGAGTCTTATGACAGGGCTGATTATAACTTTATGATGATCAGTATAGGCATCATTAGCCGAGTGTGACCAGGATCAGAAAGTCGACATGTTTGTATTTCACACAGGAAATGAAACTTTCTTGCAGGCTGTAAAAAAAAAAATAAAATAAAAAGCACGTAGTCCCAAGCACCCATGCATAAAAAAACAATCCAGCCCTCTTGACAAAAATCTCTTGTTCACTTGTGAATTTATTATCTTAGTTTATGATTCATTTTCATCTTGGTGGTGTTATGAATTTGTCTAGATGTAATGCAAATGTAATGGAAATCCATCCAACAATCATCAATGTAATCACCACTGGATCCAATGTGGTGGACTAACAGCCAACAGATCGACCTTTCCATCTATTTTTTAAGTTCTTTTTTCTTATTTAATCATTGAGATTAACGTTAACGATTAACGTTTCTTTTCCAAGAGAGACCTGAAAACCAGAAGCACTCAGAAAAACCCACAATCCACAGACAGAAACAACACAATGAATGATAAATTCATGAAAACAGTTACAAGAATAAACAAAACATCAGGTCATAAAGCTTTAACATCTCCAAGGGGAATGCAAGATTTTACACAGAGAGACACATATTCAATATCAAGTATTCCAGAACATCATGCAAGAACAATGAGTATGAAATTTGTCATTTGCGATTAAGCGTAGCTACTGAAGTTAACTGCTGAAAGTGTTGATGTGGCAGCATGACTATACAGAATATCTTCATAGTCAAGGACAGACATGAAGGTTGACTGTACAATAGTTTTACAGCTGGAGGCAACCAGACAACCTTAATTCTATACAAGAAACCAAGTTTGAGTTTTCATTTTTCAGTCAATGGTTGGAAAATAAATCTTGAAAGATTGTCTGCTGTCAAGCCAAAATCATAAGTATTTGTGAGTATTATCAGTGCCATTTAAAGTTTTAATGGCAGGATGGTCAAAGGTGGAGGTACACTCCATTTAAAACTAGTCTATGATTAAGGAGTGATAACTGTAAAGTATCGAAGGCAGACTGAAGACAAGTCTCTATGGCACACTTCCATGAAGCTAGAGAGCAGATATCGGTCAAGATTATGTGCACTAGTGTTTTTGCAAGCTTTTAACTTAAGTAGAGTTTTGTAAAACGTCATTAAGCCATGTTGGATTTCAGTTAATTGCATGGTAAATGCATTAAACTAAAGTTTAACCTAAACTAAACTTGATCTCTTGTGTCCTATATGTCATCCTTTGAATGTCAGGTGCTGCGATGACGTATTGCTGTTTTTAGAAAAATGCTTCCTCCTTTGCCAATTCTTGCATGAATTAAAACATTATGTGGCTGCAATTTAATTGATTCAATTTCACAATCGTTGGAGTCAAAGTTCATTTTCTCTGGAACATGTTTTTACTCTCAAACAACAGCAATTTCCAGTCACACCTGTCAATATTCAACCTGTTTACAGCTTTTGTGTGGAGTTTCCAGCAGCGGGAAACCAGCGGGACCCTGTAAGTTCACAGACCTTGTGGAAAATGATGGTAATTCCAATACTGTAGATACCTCAGGAGACTTGGCGCAGCTTTACTCATCCGCCCGGATCCAGCAGAGAGCAGTAGAACATAAAAACACTTGGGATACATTGGGAGTTGTCATGGTAATCCACAACCACCATAACCATTTCTCATATCCCTCCTCTCTCATTTATCCCATTTCTATCTCACTTCTTTGTTGTTTTCTCCTAAAAAAGTAGATTTTATGACTTCTTTCTTTTTTTCTTTCTTTCTTTCTTTCTTTCTTTCTTTCTTTCATTCTTTCTTTCTTTCACTTTTTCTCCCATACTTCCTCTTTCCCTTTTTTAGCCACCCAGATGAAAAGTCATGCCGCTTTCCGATTTCCATCCCCTAACGTTTCTTTCTGGAGCTGTTCCAATCATGTGGGAGAGCCCTTTCCTCACTCTCTTTTCCCAGCACAGGTGCCGCTGCTGTGGTAGTAAGCTGTCTGCAAATGACATTGGTTCCCCTCCACTGGTCACATCCTGTGTCCCGGATATGATACTGCCATGAGTCTCTGTGTTCCTAATGGAAACACGTCTGGCTATGGATTGCATGATGGGAAGACGGTGCTGAAAGCATTTCTACAGAAACACTGAGTGTGCAACAAGGTGATTCCCATATGTTTATATGACAGAATTAGAATTAGATTAGGTCAGAAATAGCCTCTGAAATATTCCAGAAACTCCTCTTAAAGGTTTTCTCAGTGTGTTTCTTGGCAGTGTTGAAAAGCGGACCCACATTTGTAATAGATACTGTTTGTGAGAGGCAGTCGACAGCTGTTAGAGAGGAGGTTCAGTATTGTTTCTGCACTTTATTTCAGTTTTATGATGATCAAGTTTAAATTACTTTTTATGTTCATTTAAGACAGCGAGAGTGTATTAATCTGTCAGGGCAAGATTTAAAGGGCCAATATGTAGGAAGTAGTGTCATGCAGGGGTAAGGCTGTGGAGTGCAAGCAGCTGAATACCCCTCACCTCACACTCCCCTTCCAACTGTATAAGAGAATGGTGGACATGAAACTCATGAAAAATGTAAAAGGCCCTGTCTAGAGCCACTGTTTAGTTTGTCCATTCTTAGCTACTGTAGAAACATGGCAGCTCAATGTGGTAGATTCTGAAAGAGGACCTTCCCGCTGTGGAGATATAAAAGGTTCAGTCTAAGGTAAAAGAAAAGCACAATATTTCTTATTTTCAAGTGATTATACACTAATGAAAACATACACACTCACACACTGAACCTTTAGGGCAATAGTGTGACATTTTTGGAAATATATCTTCAGGTGAGTTAGGTGAGAAGACTGATATCAATTTCAGATTTGTGCCAGCAGCCAATTAGCTTAGCATACCACAAAAAATGGACACAAACACAGGAAACACAGCTAGCTTAACTCAGTCTAAAGATTTAAAATATGCCTACCAACACCTCTAAAGCTCACACATATTTAATCTTATTTATTGAAACACTATTTCTTCAGGAAGTGACTGCTCCAGGCCTGGAAATAGTCCAGCACATAACCTCCTGTAACACCAACATGTCTATTTCACACTTCGGTTTTTGTATGGATTAAACAAACAAGATATGACATGTTAATTAGTTAGCGTTATAGGTGTAAAAGAGGTTCTGGTAGGTGGATTTTGTTACTTTTGGATGGAGCCAGGCTAGATGTTTCTCCAGCAGTCCTTATGGTAGGCTAAGCTTAACAGCTGCTGGCTGTAGCCTTAGATTTAATATGTCAAAATAACACTTGGCAAGTCCAAAAGAATCAATACAATCAAATGAGAAGGATTTTGGTGTCCTCTTTATCTTGTGTCTGCAAACTGAAAGATAATGTCTTTCACTCTCATTGGGACATTTTTCATTCAGGAAATTGACTTGTTTAGACCAAAGAGGCACGTCATGATAAGTCTTCACACCCTGCCTTGAGTTAATGCTCTCTCTGTGAAGTTAGTGGCCTAGAACGATATCTAACTGTAGCACAGACTCTTTTGAAATTCACACACACTCCTCTCTCTTATTCACTGTCTCTCAGATCTCACTTTCAGTCCTTTTGCCACCTGCCGACTCTTGCGCTCTCAGCCACCAACTTCAAGCAATTAAGAAAATAAACAGAATGTCCTCGGGTCCCCAGGGTCCATTAATCTTTCTTTTTCCTACTACACCATGCTGTAGCCTGCCTGGCAAGGTGCCTGGCCATCAACAATGGGTAACCAGTAGACACCCACAACTATGCAGCCTCCACTTCACTAGGCAAAATGTAAAATGTGTCAGCAGCAATTTGGTCATATTTACCACAGCTATATGACATGTTGAGATTAAAAAGTGATGTGTGGTTATTGGCTTGCCCTGGTAACAATAGAGCCCCTTTGGGAGAGGTGGGCCTGTGTGGAGATGTTATTTATAGTGTGTAAAAGTCAAGGAAAATAATCTCATATATCATTTTTCACCTCCAATTAACTATACGGGCATTTGTGTTTCACTGAGTGAGCAGCAGCTGGAATGTGAGAGCGTAGCGAGAACGGTGGGTCACGAGTGGACGTCAAGGCCATTTTTTGATATAATAGCTCAAATAAACTTTAGTGGGTGGGAGTTCTGGTATTGCCAACACTTTCATGCCAGCACAGTGGACTAAATCAGAGCAGGGAAATGATCATAGCAGTCATAACAGTTGGGACAAAAATACTTTTGATGTGAAATGGAAAAAGTTCAAGACCGGCAGCACGTACGCATGTTGAACTTTGAAAGACACTTTGGGAAATACATCGATTCGCTCTAATTGTACTGTAAGAGCGTATCAGTCTGTCAGGGTAAAATTCAAAGCAATCCTGTCACATTTTGGGAAAATGTGCATATTCTCTCGCCGAGAGTCAGGAAGTCCGAATATTTCCAAGAGACAGATGGCAAAGCAAAAGGGCCAGTTGCTTTTGAGCTTTAGACATGGTGGTAGATTGAATTTGCTACTTTTGGACGACTAGCTGTTGGCCACTGTCCCATGAGCTAAGATGACCAGTTGCCGGCCAGCTTCATATATATAGCATGCAGGCATAATGTGAGTGTAAGTAAAATCCACCTACCAGCAGCTGTCGCTCACTCATCACCAAGGTAATTTACTGCCTTCTGTAGCTTCATATTTAGCTTATAGACATGAGAGCGCTATCAATCGTCTCTATCCCAATTGTCAAACTTTTCCTTTAATTCTTTGGCTATCAAGAGAAAATGAGTCTTTCTGTGGGATTACACATGGACGCAAATTGCTGTATAGGCTACCTGCTATGGAGAGGCCAAATCCAAAAATAATTCAGCTATCTACAGACCGCTGACACTGTATTTATCTGGTGTGTTTTCGTAGTTCTCTCTCTGCAAGTGAGGTCACGGCCATGGGGTAAGACATTTCAAGTTCTTCAAAGAGAGAGCGTGTTTGAGTTTTTACACCCGAAGGTTAAAGATCACGTCTAGCCATCCTCGAGGTCAATGTAGCATCATCTATCTCTGCGAGGGAGTCTCTTAAGAGTATATTGCTTCTCCATTGAATGTTTGTACTCCCTATGGGCAGAATAATTGGTGTGTGTGTGTGTGTGTGTGTGTGTGTGTGTGTGTGTTTGACAGTGGAATTTCAGTGGTTGAGGGAACAGAAAGACAATCCCCTGACACAGGTTGCTTCAAAAGCACCGACACACATACATCTGCACCCAGAGGAATTCATAAACACCTATGCCTGTAATATGTCTAACTTCAGACACTGGCTGTGCATGGTAGGATCATTTTCACTCACTTTTAGCATATAGACACTCAAGAAGACCCGCTTTCATGAAAGAGCTATGACAATCTGGAATAGTTTTATATACAGTGCCGCTCTAGGCGCCACCTCTGCCTGTTTCCATGCTGTAACCTCTTCCTTTCCTCTTCCCACTCTTCCTGTTGTCCAGATGAAAGGAAAAAGGGGGGGATGATTAAAGAGAAATGCTGTACGTATGAAGTCTGTCTCCATTTGGTTTCGTGAAATCACGACTACATGAAAAGTGAAGAGGAGAGGAGACGGGAGGACTTGCCAAAGACCTGTCAATTCATGGGGCCAGCAGGTACTTGCTACTCAGGGAACAGACACACACAAACACACTCCGTCGTGGGAATAGATGCATGATTTATATACACTGTCTCCATTACGTGAGGCTGCAGCCCCCACGAGAGGCACTATTTATCCAATGTAATAAATTGGATTAATTATATTTGCCTAAAATGTTCTCACTCGCAAGCATCGTTTCCATCATTGAGGGGGCAACTCTGACTCATATCTGTCCATCGGTGTAGAAAACCAACATCTGCAGTTAGAACCATCTGCAGTTATGCAGTGATGTGACACCTGAGCTGTCGTGTCCATATTTTACAGTTTAAGCGAAACGGTAAAACTTTGTGTTCTCTTAAATCTCAGTCTATTTTCATAATATTTCATCTTTTCATGGATGTGTTAATATATTTATATCATTAGGTATTCGAAGAGCAGCCAATTTGTTCTACAAAGGACAGCCTTAGGTGTGAAGGAAACTTAGACTGCCTGCCAAAGCGGTGCAGTCGACCGGAACTTACTGGACCAATTTATATTCAACCAATTTGGCTTTTCCTTACTCTAGCAGAGGTGAGCGAACTCTCCTAAATGTCTCTTAAATTATATGATGACATTTTTCTCACTGAGCTTCCTAGTATGACTTCATTGGCTTTCTTTTAACATTTAAAGTGATATTTCACATTTGAAAATGTGTCAACCTTATATTCACCATCTTGTATACATGGTGCTAAAGAGTTACACAAGGTTATTAATATGAATGGGGATGTAGGGACGTGGCGCAGCTATCCCACAGAATTTTAGATTGTAATGATGATTCTGGTCAGACACCTACTTAACTTCCAGAGAATGCAGTCTCCTCTCAGAATAATGTCAAATCAAGTTCATTGTTATTTATATAGCCCAAAACTACAAATCAGCAATTTACCTCCAAGGGCATTCAGATAGAAAAAAGCTTTGCTTTACCAAAAAAAAGTATTTTAGTGGCACCACAACTGCTTAAAAGTTAGGTATTTTACTGTTTTTGTACAGTCTTTGACTATATAGACCACATCTGATCTAACTAAATGTCTCTTGGCATTAATAAAACTGCACTGTATTGGTTCAGTTATAGATTCAGATATACATATCTACAGCAGCAGGGATGCTGATGATAATAGACTTAAGATTTTGGTGATCAACTTCTATGGGTTTGTTTTTTTCCGCACTTTTTAATACTTTCCCAGAGGAGTGAGTCACACTGAACGATAAGCTGAGTTGATTTATGGTGAAAACTATTTCACTATGGTATGTCAGAGCATTTGGTTTCACATGTGTATGTGAGAGGAAAATTCTGAATTATGTCCCTAATGGCCCCTTATAATAATCAGTAGAACACACACAAAAAATAATATTATTATTCACAGAGATCACAGAATAAATACCCTGTGATTATCTGAGTCTATCATGCAGCAATAAAAAAACATGCAACAAATGTCTACACCACTGAACAAATAATGCAGTTCAGATATAGCAAAGCATTATCTCCTCTCCAGTAAAGTCGCTTGTACCAAATAGGCTTCCATAGTTCTTCAGAGACTGACACTTTCTTGAACCTGTCAGGTTGGGTAGAGCTGCAAAGCGCTTGCGGACTACCACAGATCTCCACAACATCCTCTTTGCATGCCCAGCTGCACTAACACGAATCTCCATATGCATGTGTCCCATCCACAGCAGCCCACATTCCTTTAAACGGAGGCTGCCAGAGGGGCGTGCACATTCAGAGGCTGTCTTTTCACACCAGCAGGGACACTGTTCACCCACCGAGAGAGAGAGAGAGAGATCCACCATGGCCTCTGCACTGAATTATTGCACACCATTTATGCTGTGTTTTATTTATTTGTCGTTACTGTTTGCAAGTGTGTTGTGCGACGCCGACGCAGAAGACGAGCATGCGAAACACACGTACACGGTGGAGATGTTCAACGAGGCGGTGCCCACTGCACCCCACTTTGTCATGTTTTTCGCCCCATGGTAAGTGAACAGTTAGTTATCAAGTTTTTTCTACAGACGACGCTGAATAAATGGCATGGCAGTGGGCTTTTCTTTTCTTTAACACCCTCAATACACACCGAAAACAGAAAGAAATGACTGTTGGAGTGGGATTAGAGCTAACCGGCAAATTAGCAACCAGGCTAGTTAGCACGCAAGCTAGTCCCGTCCCTTTGGGTAACTGGTGCGTTAGCTTAGCGGCTAACTAGCTTAGCCGACTGCAGTTAATGGGTTTGGAAGAGTTTTCAGAAGGGGCCTCTGTGCTAACATGCTACCAGTTTGTTAGCTGTTACAATTAAGTTAAGCTGTAGCTTTCTGAATGACGCTGAACGTGCAACTCACGCAGTTAAACGCCGTTTTTTTCCCTGCTACAGTTATGTTGAGTTGGTGTAGCTTTATCGTAGTGAATCCCAGTTCAAAGTTGTAGTCTGTGGAGGTGTGCTTACGTGGCACGCACTGATTGACTGATGTCATATCAGCGGTTCCGAAAATGAGGTCCACGGACCACCGGGGGGTCCTTGAAAGGGGGGCTCGGGAATTTACGATAAAAGTTGTAATTGAGTTCACTCAGCGCCCAGCTTAGTTTAGCTACGATAATAAGATGGAGTTAATGCAGACTGTGTCTGAAGAGAGGATCCACTAAAATGTGTTTTAATCTCCCGTGGTGATCTCTGGGATCAAGCCTTTGTCTAACACCCAGGTTGACTGTGTAACTTTAGAGCCACATGCTATGTCTTTTCTACATTTGGCCTAAATATCCTGTTACTGCAACAAAGGAGTTTTAGATTTCAACTCTGATTTTTGACTTTGTCCCTGAGGCTGACATGGATTAACATCATTTGTCTGTATTCATCAGGGGACTGTGTGCACAATAGTAAGGTCTACACTTATTTATTAAATTCTTACATAAAACTAAAGGTCCATGCCGGGATAACCACAAGTCTTGTGATGCTTTGTCGATCAGTCAGAGGACAATGGACAAGCATACACCACCATAAACTGTCATATCTTTATCATGTGGGCAGTAATGCATGTAATTCCACGTTTCCTTTGTGTGTAAATGATAACTTTTGACCAGGATCATGGTTTAGTTCGGGCTCAAGATGTATTCGACCGGACCAAAATATGTAAAAGCTTTATGAAAAACCTTTTGTTGTACACTGACAATATTTATACTGCTGTTTTCTCCAGGTGCGGCCATTGCCAGAGGTTACAGCCGGCATGGAACGAACTGGCAGACAAATACAACAGCATGGATGAGCCCCCTGCATATGTGGTGAAAGTAGACTGCGTCCAGGACACCAAGTTCTGCTCCAATGTCCATGGAGTCAGGGGCTACCCCACGTAAGTATTTGTCACAGTAATTATTGAATTCATCGATTTAAATCAGATGTTTGAACACTTTAAATCAGCTGCTGAACAAACAGATTGAAAAATAAAGCACTGGTGGTTGTATGTAGGATAAGAATAACACGTGCAACATAAAAGTAAAGAGTTCTTTTAATCAGTCATTGACAGAAGTGACACATTGACTTACATTTAGTTGAATAATCTACTGGTATCTTAATGACGTCAATGGCGTAAATCTTGGATGTTGCTGACTGCATACATTACCTGCGAACACAGCAGTCACTGGATAATGATTGACAGAACTTTTACAACAATAATATAATAAATTACTGGATCCTAGAGCCTGTAATGATGATTAGATAGTCTAATTGGATTATTGTGATTGCATGTAGGTTTTTAGTGCATGTTATGTGTAAGCTTTAGACATGAATCATCTCCCTGCCGTGCCACAGTTCATTCAGTTTAAACAAAAATCATGTTATGTTTAGGTTGAAGTTGTTCAGGCCAGACCAGGAGCCAGTGAAGTACCAGGGGCCCAGAGATCTGCAGTCTCTGGAGACCTGGATGCTGAAGACACTCCAGGAGGATCCTTCTGTGAGTTCTGTTCACTCATTTAAAACCTCAGTCAAACTCAAGTCTATTAACAGGTGACCATTACAATGAAGGACCAGTGGTGTTCATAGATGCTTGTTCTTGTGTGTCCTCCAGGAACCAGAGACTGAGCTGGAGCCTCCTAAAGCCCCAGAACCCAAACAGGGAATGTATGAGCTCACTGGTCACAACTTTAAGGCCCACATAGCCAAAGGTGAAGATCAGTGAGAACATTTATAATGCTACGTGAAAGTGCTGGTGCACCACTCAACTTAGGCAAATGAATGGTTAACTTCATCTTGTGTATTTATGCAGCTGCATCCTGTCTGCAACAGATAAATAGTTTCTGTTATTTTCAGTTGTGCTTTCAGTTTTCAGCCACAGTCGGTAGTGTTCCTGGATCCCTCGTTAGAGAATGGAAACACCTCATTGCCTTGATTGACATAACGAACATTTCAACACGAGTACCTGAGCCACAATCCACAACGTCAGTCAACTCGAACCGACCCGTACAACACTCGCCCCCCTGTCGCCTCACGCTTCTGGATTTTCAGACAACGACTGCAAAAACAAACAGCACTCGCGATAATTGTCTCGTTGAAATTGTTGCTCTTGAGCTGCACCGATGTTGAAATGTTTTGGTTTTGAAGAAAAAATAAATGATTTCTTGTTTGGAGACGAAAAACGGCAGGATATGACATAGGCATTTTTTAAACGGTGTTTATTGGTCCCACCTTCACAACTTGGCACCAGAGCTGCAATAAACGTTGTGTAATTGGTCGCATATAACCTCTGTAAGAGGTGTATATTTTCATTTACGGCAGGCTGTGTTGAGTTTGTAGCAGCTTTGTACATTGCTCCATCAAATCAGAGATGTGAACACAGTGAGACTGAACACACACTCGTTCAGTCTCACTGTAACACAGAAAATCCATCTATACATTTGTACTTATTTAAATAAGTTTCATGTTCTCTTGTTAGATATCTTCAGCTTCTTTTTCCCAATCCGTCTTTTCTCCTCTCGCTCCAGGTGCCCATTTTGTTAAGTTCTTTGCTCCATGGTGCGGCCACTGCAAAGCCATGGCCCCCACCTGGGAGCAGCTGGCCACCACCTTTGAGCACTCTGAAGATGTCAAGATAGGAAAGGTGGGTCCCTCAGATACCTGTACAGGTTCACCTACTCATAAAATAAGTAATCAGATACTTAAACAATAAAACACCACATACTGTGACACGGTTAAAAACAGGGTACAGGGTGCTGTAACAAAGTGCATGCATGTTACAGCAGAGCTCTGTTTGCCCTGTTCATCCTGTTACCTGTAGGCAAAGTGGAAAGCTTTATGTTTGCATACTGGATTATTAAACAAACACCTCCGTGTCTGTATTTGCAATGACGTCTCACTCTAGTTTGATAACACATATTCATATTTATGACTTAGGTGGACTGTACACAGCACTACGAGGTGTGCTCTGAGAACGGCGTGCGGGGATATCCCACACTGCTCTTCTTCTACAACGGACAGAAGGTATGGAAGAAGTTTTGGACTGCTGCAGCCTGCCTGCATCTGATATGAATACATAAACAAATAATAAAAATACTGTCATGTTATTCACAACAGCAATGTGTTTACATTGAAGCATCTGCAGCTAAAACAACATTTGTTATTGTTGAGTTATTGTAAGACGTGCATAGTATTTGGTTTTGTATTCTTGGTTTATGAAAAAGTGTCAGTGGTTCTTAATTATAAAGTTCTCCCCAAGTAGGCCCAACCCTCCAGGGTCAGTGTGGGTCAGGTCCAAATAAAAAATGTATTCATGTGACAGTGGGATGATTCACGATGCAAAGAAATGATTGGAGTAGCCTCCACAGTTATGGTATTAGCAGCAAGGTATTAATTCTTGTATATGTGTGTGTGTGTGTCTTTCTAGACAGACCAGTACAAAGGCAAAAGAGACCTGGACTCTTTCAAAGACTTTGTGGACAACCAGCTGAAGGCTGCCGTCGCTGAGGAGAAAGAGCAAGATCCGAGCGAGGAACAAAAAGGAAATGAGATCCCCACCGATGAGCCAGCCAAAGAGGAGGTCAAGGTGGGTGTGACCAACAAATGTTTCGCATGTGGTGGGATGCATTTTTATGGATCTTCAGAGTGCTACAGTGTTTAGCAGGCGTCAAAACACATTTGAAAAAACTACAGCTAGAGAAACATCACAGCTCATGTGTTCTGACTGCTTTTATTGGGAATCTGTTTCGCATGAGCGGCTGTGAAGGTGGGCGGAGACGATCACTTTATGGTACCGTGCAACCACTGATGTTTCATGGGGGTGGACCAAACATATGGCAGCCATGTTTACCTGCCTTTAAGTAAAGATTTCTGCGCTCAGCACCCACTCAACTATGCATCCCTAAACTAGCAATTATGGTCAGGCTAGCTATTTCCTGCATTTACATTCAGTCAGTTTTTTTTTTTTTTGTTTTTTTTTTAATGATGATGTGGGCGTGAATAGAAACCAGAACGTTATCATGGCATCCAAACTCTTAGCTGCTTGAATATAAAATCAATAGTAAGTGATGGCAACAGTTAAATATCAAAGTTTCTTTCCTCTCTGCAGTCCAGCGTGTTGACCCTGACCGAGAACAACTTTGATGAGATGGTAGCCAAGGGCTTTACCTTCATCAAATTCTACGCTCCATGGTAAGATCAGAATTGAATGTACAGTTTTTTATTGTTCACATATTTAACAGCCTATTCCTGGTTTAGCTCCAGCATGCAGCACGTACACATGAAGTAACCTCTGCTTGAACCTAGCTCTATGTATGACTTTCACAGCACATCACATCCTACCACAATTACATGAGATGACTCGCACTTTTGTACAGTTCTTTGAAGACCTCAAAAGAGTTTTTTTTTTTTCTAAATGTGTGTTAGTCAAACACTGACATTACGCTCTCTCTAGTGTAAGTGATGTAATTCCCGTGTCATCTGTCCGCCGACTGTAGGTGTGGCCACTGTAAGAACCTCGCTCCGACATGGGAGGATCTCGCCAAAAAGGAGTTCCCCGGCCTCACTGACGTCAAGATAGCCAAAGTGGACTGCACTGTCGAGCGCACACTCTGCAACAAGTACTCTGTAAGTGTCTGGGTGTCGTCCACAAGATCTACTGTGCGACACCATCTAAACCAAACTTGTAGCACTCATTTTTTGTTTTTTTTTCTTTGTCTCACGTACCCTTCTGTTAGTGTTTTTTATTTCTTCAAGATGAAGTGTGTTCCACAGGATGCAATAAAACAAAGATGGTGGTTTTATCACAGAGCCATAAAACAATACGACTGCCACGTACTTAAATTAGACGCTACACACTGTAATCCTAAAGCAGATATAACACATGGGTATGAGGAATGTTAGCACACACACACACACACACACACACCATCAGCTTCGACTGGATTTAGAGACTGAATGATGTTATTGAGAGGAGAGCCCAGGGCGTTATGTAATGTTGACAAGGTTTAAGAATTAAAGGGGACAGACTTCATAAAGCAGCCTAAAACAGAGATGTGACTCAGAGATGAGTCACATCTCTGTCTTTTAAAACTTTGAACTTCCCATCACTATTTAGATTTGTTTGCAATTTTGAAATCAAATTGCTAATCATAAAGCCAAGCTGTCACTGTATACGATGTACAATGTACTGCTTGAGGAATTGCTGCATCAGAGTTCAAGATCCACAGCTCATTTATCTTTGTGAAGAGTGATGACTCACTGTGATAAAATGTGACCTTTTTTTTTTTTTTTTTTGGTTGTGCTCTGTTTTTATATTTAAAATATCTTCTATAAAACGTCACGTGTCAATCTGTTTTCCCAATTTAACTGCTCTTTTAACTGTTTAACCATGTTACCTCTGTCACAGAGGCAATATCTGTGTGTCAGGTCCATATCTCAAAATTATGACTGGATTTTTATGAAGTTTGAAGGACAGAAAGAACTCTGAGCTGATAAAATTGTAGGCGTGATCTGAAGCGATCTGGCATTTCAACTCCAAGACTGCGAGTCACATAAGAATGTAATGCTTTTGAAAGATGACAAAGCGCGTGGAATAACGCCCTCTTATTGTTCCTCCCTCTTTAGGTTCAAGGTTACCCCACCTTGATCATCTTCAGGGCGGGGGTGCAGGGTGACGAGCATAATGGCGGGCGCGACCTGGAGAGCCTGCACAGCTTCGTGATGAGGCAGGCGAGAGATGAGCTGTAGAAACAGTCAAATCAGCATTCAAGTCTTCACCACTCCGCTCGCCCACACTGCATAACTGGCCAGTAGGACACTCTCTTTCCTACAACAGCCAAACCTCTCTCTCTCTCTCTCTCTCTCTGTCTCTGTCTCTCTCTCTCCACTTGGGTTCTCTTCAAAAAGGAGTCAGCCAATGACAGACTGATGCAGTCTGCTCTCTCTCTTCAAGGACAGAATGAGTCAGAGTGTTTTGGATGTGAATGTATTTCTCATTGCCGTAGCCCAACCTTCAATCTCCCAGCACGGAGAAATCCATCGTAGTGGTAGGGTCTACAAACAAAGTACTATGTCTGACAACCACTTTGCAAGCACTGCTCAATCAATCAGAACCAGAATTCCTTTTGTTTATTAAAGGGGTAGCACTTCAGGACAGACGTCCCAGTTTCTGCCTGTTAAACAAAATCAACTGTTTGTAGTTCTGTAGCCGTTTGACTTTTTTTTTTTTTTAAAGCTGAATTTTATACATGGGATCTGTTGTTAAATCATAAGCCATTAATGTTACGGTACTGTCATTGTAAAGTTTGTGTTGCCCAAATGTGAAGTTGAGTGTTAAGCTGAGGGTACTTTCTATCCATGCCAGTGACGGCCTATCTGACTTAACTCTCAGGGAAACGCCCACGCAGATTAGAAGAAGTTGTGATGGAGACATCTTTGTTATCACAGGAGTCTGATAATGGCACATGGACGTGCCTGTTTCCTCTTCATGGTGAGGCATTTTAGCCTTTGGGAACCACAGTAATCAAATGAGCTTGTTAAAAAAGATCTCAGTTGTTCATCTTAACCATTTTCGGACTCCTGTGCTTTCAATGCGCCATCCGGCTCTTCTGCTCCTAGCATTCAGGGTCTCAGGCCTGGACCATGTTGCTCCATATCTCCATTACTGAACATCTTCAGCGATTACTGCTTCACTGTTTTTTTAGCAGATGCAGTGTGGTCTGAAATCCTGCCTCTTCATTTTATCCTCAATTGTAGTCTAAAATGTGTGACTGTACAGTGTTTGTGCTATATCTCAGGCCAGGCTCACGTTCAAAGGATTTGGTAACATGCGAGTGGACATTTGGAGCCAGTGTTGAGGGTAAAACATGCGGTGTATGTTTTAGAATTTTTCTAAGGTTGTGGCACTGATTCATTCACAACTCTGTTCTCCTGGTTGGCATGTTCACTGCAGCTCAGGGTCAGGTGGATTAGCTAGCATCATATCACCTCTTCCTATGATTGTGATCTATTCTTACTGTAGTGATTGAACCATTGGTTGTATTTTCAAATAGTGGAAAACCATGCTGTGAAACCACCAAGAAACTATGGACTGAATAGATGGGTATATCTTAAGCCACATGGATAGCGGAGTGATCTGGTTGTTTGATCTGGAAAAAGTAGCAGTGTTTACTAAACTACATTTCACCGATGTCTTGTTTTAATTTCCTGCTTCAATTATAATCACTGGTGAGGTGAATCATTCAAACTGAAATCTTCTTTAGTGTGCTTTGTCATATCAACCACCATCCCACACATTCAACAGTCAAAGGCCAAGAAAACAACCAGTCACAGGCCTGGTTTTAAAAGCATTTGCAGTTTTGCCAATAAAAGTTCGTCTTCTCTGTGACTTCACCCTCGTGTTCGCCCTTTACTCTGCAAATGCTCTTTGACCCAGGTTATGTGTGAAGTATGTGCTACATGATGCAGGGCGCCATTTATTGTCTAACCCAGGTACACAAACAGTCAGAGACACGCAGTTTTTTTTTTGTCAGTAAAAGTTTTTATGGATAGCACATGGTCTAAGGAACTCCAGTGACAGAAGTATTTTTCCTTGTGAGTCATGGGTTGTGACTACCCATGGTTTTTGTACAAAAAAAAAAGAGTGAATAATGGCAAGTTGTAACATGAGATTTCATAATAAAAATTTTTTCAAAAATAAGTTTGTATTTCCATTTTGTTCTTGCATCGGTCTCTGTTAATAAGGTATGTGATTTTTCTTTTTAATAAAAGGTGCAATAAATAAGCTGAGAATGTACAAGTATTTACAAAAAACAGTCTAAACATGATCACAAATGTAAACAGCAGCTTACCAGAGGTATATTTTGTAATTTATGGTTGGTTAGGCACATAAGGTATTTTGATTCTCGTTGGTATTAGTTTTCCATTAAAATATGCTCTCTAAAAAAAAAAAAAAAAACTCCATGTCATTCAAAGCTCACAGTAACATGTTCAATCGGAAAGACGTTGCCACTGGACACAAATTTCAACATAAATTTTTTTACCCTCAGGGTTGAAAAAGCAAAAGGCTAATTTCAGAAAGCTGGCGCAGAAATCGTTCTGCCGGCTGTTTTTGACTCGCTAAATGTTTTTCCCCAATCACTTGATGGGTTGTCAGGGGTGGAAGCGTTTGTTAACTTTGCGAGTGCAGAAACATGGAAATGGCCATTTGCGGTATGTCGGAGGGATAAGGCTGTATTCTTCGGTTCTTTGGAGAAAAACATCAGTTTCGCCACAACATGCATCATGTTGAACCAGCCTGGTGAATCGCAGCTCCGCGTGAGCCCAGCAAATATTGACACGGAGGGGATATTTGGAGCAGTGCACTACTAAAATAGCCTGCGGTCACTTTGGTTCAGTCCATATTATATTTTAGGAGGGCAAATATGGCTTGAGAAGAAAATACATTAGGAAAGAGGAAGGAAATATGAATCTACTGACTCCAATGCATCAGTCATTTAGTAGTAGATTGTTTGAGTTAACTTGCACTGAAAAGGAAACTATGTTTGTATTTTCCCATCTCGCTCAAACCATTTATACACATTTTCTGTCTTTAAACCAGGTGATGACTACTGTTGGCTTTCAGTGCTGTGATAACACTGAGTCGATTCCCCGAGTTCATGAGCTGTAGGGAAGTTGGTCATCAGTAATGTTTTGGAGCCTCTTCTGAGAACTGATCCACCGTGTGTTTTTGTCGGAGAGGAGAAGGGAAGGAAAGCAGCGTGCGGACTGGTCCCACAACAGTTCAGTTTCTTTTTTTTTTTGCCCTCGCCCTCTCAGTGAGGGAGAGGGTGCAGTAGCCTCTTAGGCGTTCATACACACACATAATATACAAACTTAAACACGCCATCCTCCCCACACACACACACAGTCATTCACTCAGTTGCAGACCCATGAAGTGAAGACTCCACAGCTAATAGAGAAGGCGACAGACAACTTGGTGGCTCAACACTGGAGGAGGGTGAAGTTGCCTATAGATGACACCCATGCGGTGCCATTTTTGCAATGGTCCCCTCTTAGTTTGATGAAGAAGAATGTTCATGTTATTTGATGGATGTTTTTGAACAGTCCAAGATTATTGGAATGGAACATGATAATGATTGTTCATTCCTTGTAGGCTGAGGATTTGGTCAGGAAGCTGGTGTCATCACCCAGGAGTCACTGGTCACAGCCGTTTGCCAACCCAACTTTCAATCGAGCGTTGTCAGCCCTGGACGCCAGTGTCAGTGGCAGCCGCAGGCCCGTACCACCATGTTCTTGTATTTCTTCAGTATGACGTTGGAGTTGTCGTCAAAGTAGAGCACTGAGATGGCGTGGAGCTTGGTTGGGGCGCAGCATGGCTTTGGTACGTTCTCGGGGTTCATCAGGTGAACCTGAAAATCACACGAAGCGCCTTTAAGAATCTGAAATTGGCATTTAGCACTAAAAAACAAGATAAGAGGGGCACTTCAACAAATAGGAATTAAAGTAGTTACTACAACAGATAAGAGATAAGAGATTGTCTTAATGGGGCACTCAGCAATTCAGCATAACGCTTTTATTGCAGAGTTGCAGAACTCATAAGCAGATATCCTGACTGACCGTCCTGAGTACAGTTCAAGCCAAAAACACTACACTTCCCATAATGCAGTCCTTTCCTAGACTCTCAGCCTGTCTTTCAAACTCCACAGTCTAAGTTCATAACACAGGTCTTCTGCTAAAGATGACATCACTTTGACATCATCATCTTTTTTTGGACTTACACAGCAATAAAGGAACTTTTTCAGGTGATTAGTCACGCCCTTCATATCGAGAACTTATCTTCATGCGTAAAATCAGAGGAGTGCCTCTTTAAGTTAATCATGTTTCACAATAACTGGAAGAACCCTAGTGAGGTTGAAGCGGATGGAATAACTAGGATACAGTGTATTTTTAAAGCCTGTTAAAGTTGATATTTTAAGCCACATGACAGTGATAAACATGTAGCCAATGAAAATATATTGCTGCAATGGTCCTAAATCCTACAGAGGAACTTTATGAGCACATTATCACAAAACGATTTCTACACCGTGTTCATGGTGAACTCTGCATTGGTCTTACCAGTGTCTGTACGATGGCGTGGTTGGTGGCGTTCATGTGGGCGTTAAGGGGGAAGGAGCACTCTCCGTCACAGTAGTTGGCTGCATAGCCTTCAGGAGCAATGATCCAATCCTTGAGAAACACATGAGAGTAAACATCACAACAACACAAACGCAGCACAGTCAGAGCAGATAGAAACAGAGTAAATAAAACATATGAATATATTAATATACATCAGATGTGTGACTTGTTGTTTTTGTCACTTGTTAGTGTTGGAACAATAGAACGGTCAGATCTGGTTGCAGCCCACCTGACTCCTGTTGGTAAATTCAGTGTTAACCTCGTCTCTGAGGACAAATCCAGGCTCAAACACTGCAGTCTGTGGAATCGCTCAGGGAAGCAATACTTCTCTCCTCCTTCCTTCCTTCCTCTCTGCGTCGTACTGTTTCTCTCTCTGACAGATTCTCTGCATGTTTTACCTCTTTCTAACTTGTTTTGGTGTTTTTATCTAATGTACCTTCCTGTCTGTGTCAATAATCTCCCCTCTGTCTTTCTCTTCTCACTTCTGTCCTTCCAGCTGCCTTCCTGTGTGTGTGTGTGTGTGTGTGTGTGTGTGTTTGTGCATGCATGCATGTGTGTGTGTAAGACAGAGAGCGAGTGCTGGCAGTCTCCCTCTAGATGTCAGTGCTGTGTTAACAGCTCACGGCTTGTTTGGAAGGATGTCTGTAATTTTGCCCGTCTATACTGTAGCTTCCTCAATCTGTCTTCTCGTAAACACACACACACACACACACACACACACACAGGCTGAGCCTCCCATGTTTATAATGGGAGCATACTGGATACGATTCACTGAACTAGTCAGTGGCACCAATCATAGTCCACCACATTTTTTTTATACCTGCAGGTACAGAAAGTCCAAACAGAATTTACAAACACAAATGTTTCTCGATGGACTTTTGATTTTATTAATATTTTTTTCACATTCACCACATGGGTGGAAAAGGCACAGATGTTTCAGCTTTACGTTAGCATGCAATAGTCATTTAGCTAGCCTTGTTTAAGTAATGCACTTCAGATTTAAAGGTTCCTGGGGGACTTTTAAACCTCTAGTAGCACAATGGAGCTGTTTTTCTACGAGTGGGTCCCTGTTTTGTTTGGGGTTTTTTTTTTTCAATCTTGTGTACATGCATGGGGACGCACATGTGCGCCTAGCAATGATGTCACTCTATTTCGCTAATCAACAGGTGGCAGTAACACGCCAGGGTCTGCTGCAATGCGCCCACAAAGGCAGGAAAGAAAGAGACTACAAGCTAGTAAACATGGAGGCAAACAATGGACAATTATCAGCTTTCCAAAAGTTTTATGAGGAAGAAAATATACTTGACATGTTTGTTGGACCTCAAGGATTCACATGATGATGATGAATTGTTTACACGAAAGCTTCACAGGGCTCCTTTAATATAACGAAGTGAATAGCAACCATTAAGACACCTATCTCACTGAAGACATGTGCAATTGACTCCCTTGTGTTAATTCTGGAACTATTTTTGTATAGAAAGAGACATATGTTTATGGTGAACCAAATGAATCTTTAAAAATCAGTTTTATTTGTGTTAGCCTCTAAATTTTTACTTCGTACAGCATCTAGCTGAGACAGACTGTGACTGACTGACAGACTACCTCACCTGTCCACCACATGTGTATTAGGACTTGGTTAGAAGTATTGAATAAGAAAATGTTCACTACCTGCCATCCCAGTTCTCTGAAGCTGACATAGAGCTCATGTCTTCTGCACGCTGTCTTCTGATCGCTGCTGTTGTAATCTGCAACAGAGAAACAGACAGCCATGGTAAAACATACATTCAGCAAAAATCCATCCCTGGGTAAATGATTTTTTTTTAAATATCCCAATTAAACCTCATGAAAGTGACGCATTTTGTTCAGAATCTGAGAGCAGAAGAATAACACAATCCGCCTCATGTAATGCACTGGGTGGAGACACATGTGAGGGCGTAGACTGGAGCACAGGCACAAATGCTCATGACAGCGGTCACTGCACTGTACGTGCTTCACATTCATCTGCCGTCTAATGCGTCTGAACGCATGGCTAATTGAATTCATCAGCATCCAAATATTGCTTGGCGCAAGCGCAAGTGGTGACACAGTGACAACCGTGTTTATAGACTCTCCTGCCCTGCAGTTTGTACTTAATTATCTCTGTTCCAGTCTGCAGCGACGAGGCGGACGGCTGCAGACAGTCCCAGGTATAGGTTTGGTTTTCACAGTCGAGGAGGTCATTGCTGGCATCGGTCGCCACGCTGAAGTCAAGGCGGTGACACTGATTTTCCACTGACGTATCGAGGGCTCTCGCACACACACTTTCTCTGTCTTGCCTCATTGATTTTATTGTTGCGATTTTTTTTTTTTTTTTTTTTTTTACTTTACAAGCCTCCCAGAGAAAGACAATGAGAGGGGAAAATGTAAGCTATGGCACTGGTTCGAGTCAGCCACCCCTGTAGCAGCCACCCTAACACATAAGCAAACTAAGCTCAGTTTCTTGGTGGCCTCACAATGCCTCAAGCTAAACTTCAGCCTTGAGTGACTTTAACTGTTGGTCTGCACATTCTCACACTGCAAAGTTAATTATAAAACTGTTAACCAACTGTTTTGGCAGAAGACCTTCAAGCGGTTGCCTTTTTTTGTGCGTCACATGTCATTAAGGATACGATACTGGTTTCTGATTCCATGTTTAGCCAAGTAGAGTTAGTGCTTAAAATATTTGGGCTACAATAACTTCACACATTGCAAGAAAAAAAAAAAAACACTATTTACAGCTTTGAGTCTATATGCAACCGACTCTCACATCCAAAACTGTCATTTACTACTTTTTCAGATTTGCTCATTGCATCGTCAGCCTGTTTGGTGTAGCCACTTATCCTGTCAAGCCATGCAAACATGGTTACTTGCCTCTCATCTGCAGTAAATAGAGGATCTGTCTTCCTACAGTAATGTGCAGCATTTTACGGCAGTCTGAAAATATGATGTGTAGACAAGCAAATAAATGTATAGAATTATGTCAATATGTGCAGATCACTGATGTTTGTATTTTTTTTTTTTTTTACCAGGAAAAATGGTGTGTGTGTGTGTGTGTGTGTGTGTGTGTGTGTGTGTGCACGTGTGTGTATGTCAGAGTAAAAGAGAAAGTGAGTCAGACTCCAGACAGGGATTTGTCACTCAGTCACAGCCACCACCCAGCCATTCACCTCGCTAACTCGCCAACAGCAGCCATGGTTAGTCAGCTTGAGTTGGACACACACACACACACACACACACAGTATATGCAAACAATTATGTAAGGGTCATTGATGTCCTTACATCTCTACATCTTTCATTTATTAACTCTGGCACTTACAGTACATAAACAAATACACACTTACACACAAATGACCTGATGTTTATCTGTTTAACAGCCAAATCCACTTAGCCACTCATTAAACGAGAGAGTTGTAACTTCAATTCACCAGCGCCAGTTGCATTAAGATTTCATCATCAAATCAAATTTCATTTTGAGCAGACGCACTGACCGCACTGCCCAGACCTGAGTGTGTTTTCGCTAGACTCTTCTCAAATGTAAGAAAGAGGAGGACAGATGGAAGGAGGGAGGGAGGGAGGGAGGGAGAGCAAGTTGGATTTGTCACTTAGATTTCATCTCAGCTTGAAGTAAATGAGGAGAGAGCGATGGAGAAAAATGACAGAGAGGACTCAGACAGAGTGAGAAAAGAGAGGGGGCTAAGTAGAGCGTGGCACTAACACTGCCTGGGTTTGGGCTGCAGTCGCACAGTCCACATGTGCTGCTCCAATAATACGATATTTTGTGTAAGAGCATCTACCAAAACAGTATCTAAATTATAAGAAATGTCTACAGTGGGTTAAACAGACTCATAGGGATTACTGATAACTTGATATAATGCCAAATGCTTAAGATTTATCTCTTAAAATAATCATGCTTAGAAAGGTTAATGTAATTTACTACCATCTGTATAAAAAATGTTCCACATTTGCCTTTCAGATGTCAAACAACTCAGAACGATGAGGATCTCAATCTTCCCTGAACAACAGCAACAATTTCTTTTTTCTGCAGCAGAACATGAATATGTGATCTGATTGGTTAGGATGATTCTGCAAAGAGATAGGAAACGAAAGGTGAGACCGGTCACGTCAGGCGGTTGCGGGGTGAGGTCAACATGGTCATCCGTAACCATCAAATACAGTCAGGTGTTTCCCCAGTTTAGGGCTCCTTCCTTTCCAATAGGAAGGCCAGTTCACTGGGTGACTGCTAATGTGGAAATACACTGTTTATATGTGTATGTGTGTGTGTGTGTGTGTGTGTGTGTGTGTGTGTGTGTGTGTGTGTGTGTGTTTATAGGTGCACATGTAGTCTGTGCATTGAGGCACGCATGTTTGGCTCCATGCATCTGTGTGTGCAGATGATACACATGGATACAGGGTCACGTGCTCGTCCTGCCTTCCTGTGGACTGACTGACCCGCCATTCGGATTTAACAGATTTACTGTATGGAGACCTTCACAAATGAGAAAACAGGCTGGTCCTAGACCAGCTGCTGCAGGATTTTTGCTGATTTTTTTCCCCCCTATAATTATAACAGTAAATCCATTTTTTTTTCTTGCATTGTACGGCACGTTTACAGTGTGTACAGTGTTTATATACAGGAAACATCCAAGGACGGAGGAAAAGTGCTATTGAAAGAACTAGGCTGATTGGCTATGTGACTTGGCTGACCTGATATGAACTTGAGGTGATGTTTATAGAAAGAGGAACTGACACATTACAATATTATAGAATGGCAGAGCTCTCACACAGTTAATGCATAGAGATTTATGAGACCGTATAGGAAAATATAATTGTCGGCTTGTTATTCGGATGCCAGTCAGCATGTCACTGTAAGTAACACACTGTACTCAATGCCTCCAAATGCTGGCTGAAACTGCACACACCCATATTATACACACACGCATGCTCGCAGAGACCCCCTGCTCTTCCATCCAGGTCTAGTTTATGGTGCGTGACATTCAGCTTCGGGTCAAATCACAGCCCAGGCTGGAGGTGAATGAAGCCGCCTTCAGACTTCTGCACCAGTAGCCGTTAATATCGTCTCTCATGAGGCTGCAGGAGTCGCGCTGAGACAGAAAAACTGCCTGTGTCTTCATTATTTTTCAAAAACTTCAAGAACTCAAATGAAGCTCTCCAATACTTTTAAGTAAACCCATATGGATAACATAAACATATTGTCACGTTATCAGATGAGCTCATTCATGTAGTTGTCAAAATCATAAAACTCATATTGAATGAATTGGGAATATCTCACTGTGCAGCACAGCGTATAATATTTAGCAACATATTCCCTTCTCCCTCTTTCTCAAACACACACACACACTCACACACATCTCTTGGCCTTCAAAGCCATCAGCATTTACAGTCTGTGGGGCTCTTTAAGAGGAATAAAGCTGATATTTACTGTGGGCTTTCATTGAGTGTAAAGGCCCAGATTTGTGGTACCCATAAACCACATCTCCCCTTCCTGCCTGTAAAAATTTAATGCCACACAGCTACCGCTGAGCTCCGGCTCCCATGAGGCTTCTATTCATTTCTTTTTCCTTTCCTTGACAGAGAGCAGAGATGGGGAGGAGAACTTACTCTACATATTATACTTATTACACTCATTTGTATCCTATTACTCACTACTATACTAATTAACCGAGTATTTCCGCAGGCTTTGGTTGTATACTGTAGTGGATTTGCACAACATTTTGAGATATATGCCTGTATGATACCAAAACTACCTAAATATGAGGCTGCAGGTGGTCAGCGTAGCTTAGCATAAAGACAGGAAACCAAGGGAAACGATCAGAAGGTAACACAATCAAGCTAGCAGCACCTCTAAATCTCACTAATTCTAACAGCCTAGTTCTTACTAATCTTGTTTAATCTGTATTAAATTTAATCTGCACAAAAACTTAAGTGTAAAACATTTTAAGCTAAGCTAAGGTTTTAAGCTAAGCTAACCAGCTGCGGGCCATAGCTGTGTGCTTAATGGACAGACATGAATATCAAATGGAAGCAGGATTTCCTTTATTGACGTGGTAATGTGAATGGAGCCAGGGGCACTGAGCTCCGCTGCCATATTACAGCAGTTTACCTAACAGTGTTTAACCTGGAAATGTTTCTCTGTGAGTAGACAAGCATCTATTTGACCATGTGACGTTAAAACTCTCCAGTAAAACCAATTCACATTGAATTCATTGAGGTGGGGCAGCGGCTTGCCGGTTCCCCACCCTGTCTATTCAATAGCAGGAGAAACACTGCTTCTTACTGAATGTTATACAGCACTGTATGAGTCCTGGGCTGATATTAACCCTTCGCTACACTACCTGCTATTCATTAAGTCCCCTGAAACACTTTCACCAACACCTGTCGGAAGGAAAAGGCTATAAATTATATTTATCACATGTTGCTCTAAAAATACAAGAATTAAATGCTGCCAGTTCAGATGTTATAGCAGGGTGTTTGGTGTAGGAAGTGTGTGTGTGTGTGTGTGTGTGTGTGTGTGTGTGTGTGTGTGTGTGTGTGTGTGTGTGTGTGTATATGTGTGTGTGACATTAAAAAGTCATTTCAAACCTAGCCGGCCACAATCTCTCAAACCGCTTCACTGTAATTCTACAGATTGCTGCAGTAATTTCTCAAATCAAGAGCGAGAATAGATTGCAGCTTTTACAGTAGCAATTACATGAACTCCCATAGAGGTGGTGGTGACACAGAACTTGGGTTATAGAGGTCCTATGTTTAAAATAAAATCTGGATCCAGCAAAACCTGGAAGAAGGAAGGAGAGAGTCCCAATGGCCATGAAGACATGAAAGAAGAATGTCACTGTTGTCCCTGACGTGTTTCTGCTCTCTATTCCCTCCCGCCAACCACTACTACTGAAGTTTATCTTTCTTCCTGTCTTTCATCACAGAGGTTATTAAACCCTGCGAGGGAGCTCCACCACGTCTAATTACTCCAACGGTAAACAAAAGGAGGTCGGATGGGGAGGGGGCGAGGCGAATGAGGAGGAGGGAGGAGAGGAGAGACAGATGAAAAAACACTGCTGGCCGAGCGCCATGTTATTATAATTCTTTAAGCGATACTGTTAGCGTGGTCAGTCTTTTAGCTGTGCAGCTAATGACTGGCTAGGCCTAATTACAGGCCGCCTGTGCTGTGCCGGGATGTGATATTCCTTCCCCGGATGGTTGTTAACTTCCCCCACAGCCAAAGCCCAACCCAACTCCCATTACCTCCCCGGCCTTCTTTTCCCACAAAACCCCAAATTACGTTTAAAGGTGTTGTATTGTTCTTTTGGCAAGGTACGCAGCTACATTTTCCACTGCGCACACATTAGGCACACCCAGAGGGGGCGGAAGCATTATGAAAATGTTCGTGCATCCAACTCATAACTCCAATTTTAAGAAGAAATGCAGACTAAAAAGGCCAATTTGTCCCATAAATAAGAAAACAAGACATCAGTCTGCTTGGTTTATGAATGGCCTGCTTTTGTGTGTGTGATCGGGAAAAGTGATTTATTACTCATATAATCAAACTATTATCTACAATACTAATGCTGCAGAAATTTATTTGGCTGAATTTCTCCTTTTTAGTCATCTGGAAAACATTTAATATCACATGTCGTTTTAAATCCAGCTCTCTGAAATTTTGAAAATGAGAAAATAACAAGGGCCGAGGCCTCACAGGGAATACAGTAGGGAAAATAAAGTTTCATAGTTAAAAGGTTGTTTTATACGCTTAGCAGACTGAAGAAGATATTTTAGTTATTTATGACAAAGCAAAGCAGTACAACCAAATTTATGAAATCTAAATGAAAACTGACAAAAACGGAAACAAACTGAGCGTCAGCTCTGCTTCAGCTGAGGACAAAATGGTATCAAACCAATCGAAAAGCAGCCAAATCGGTGGTTAACCACACAGGTCAGGAGTGTGTAATTTGGGGAGAGGATGGAAACTATTTTTAGAAAACACACAGAGCAAAGTAACTCATGCTGAAGGTTTTTTAAAAAAGCCTCTATGTGGAAGCTAGTGCACACTAGAGCAATTAAAAACAAACACATTGCTGCCTTCCGGCCTTAGATCTCATGTTTTTTTTTTTTCAGAAAGAAAAAAAAGTATCAGGGTGAATTATCGGTGAAATACTCCTTTTAGCTGGAGCTGTGGTGGCCTGAACTGATGTGCTGTAGCTCCGTGCCAGACAGAAACTGGGGGGACAACGTTCGCATTTAGTTTCTCCCCATGAGCGCTCCACAAGACGGATGCTCTCCCCATCCATCCTGTCCTCCTCCCTGTCTCTAGAGTGAGTGATGCGGTATTGAAACCATATGCCCTCCTGAATTCCACACGGATCCTCCCATCCCGTCCAATCCCAGCAGTCCTCTGCTGGCCGCGGACACTCGGCTGTCGCGAGGGGGGCCTCCACGCTTCCTGTGTAGGATCTAAATATTTACACTCCCCGTCGTCCCGAGTGGCGAGGCGGAGAGGTCTTGATGTTTTGGGTTATGTAAAGTCCAATCCTCCAGGACGCATATTTAACAGATTGTCCTTGTTAGAGCAGATTTTTGAGCAGATTCACCTCAGGGAAAGTTTTCTTTCCCTCTTGACACAGACTACAGCCAACCTACCTTGTTAACAATCCGCTTTAAAGTGAGCATTTAACTATTTCTTCTCTTATTTTACATTCAACAAAAACATTCCTTCATATACTGAAAGAGAGCAGAGATGACATCGCTTACAGAAATGCTGACCCACATTGTGAGCACATGGTGTGCACCTTAGCCCTCAGTGTACCCCAAGTATCACAGCGTCTTCAAGACATCTTAGGACAAGCCAAAGACAGCTGGGCAGAAGAGAGTACAGGTCTGGAGCCAAAACTAAACATGTGGTACACTCCAACTCTCCTGTAGCATAACAAATGATGAGTCTTTGTTCTCTGTTATGTCAGCCACGGCTTTCATCTAATGCAATTACTGAGGAAAAGCCCTGCAGGATTTTAACTGACAACCTCTTGTGTTAACAGCAGCACGCTGTAACCTACTGAGAGAGTGGAGGAGATGCACTGAACAAACAGGAAATACAGCCAACAAATCTCAGCAAGGGTTTTCAGCGCAGTAGTGAGAACAAACCCAACTTGTCCCACAAATACTTCTGTATACCATGCAGATGGTGGAGCCATTAAACGGGGCAGCAGAAGAAGCAAAGCGGAGGTAAATCGCTTCCCAGGTAGCAAGCCAAGTCGGGACGTTTGCTGCTGTCTGTCACACGCTGTAACCTGGCACTAGGGAACCAAAGGTTAGCTGACTCTGGACCAGATTTAGTCAGATTTTTTTGGTGGGGGGTGGGGGGTGGGGGTGCAGGCTTCACCCGTTTTAAGCTGAGAATCAGCTTCAGTTAGCGGCGCTCAGACTAGCTTTGGACCAGTCTCAGCCCCTGGAACCGGCGCAAGTATACTTGGGCTGATTCTAGCAAGTCATTTATCACAAGTCTGACACCAGTCCAGTATGCAGGTGTGCCGAGCTTAGGCCGCTGTTGGGCCAAACAATTTTGGCTACCTGAAGCTCAGCAGATACACAGCCTTATGAGACATTTAAATACAGCAATACCGTGTGCTATGTAGACTATTGTACAGCATTTAAACATTACTGCATTTAGATTTACATATCTTTATGTATGTGTAATCAAGTTTATGCAGGTTGTATGCTGATCTCTGATATGAATTATACAAGTTCTACATTTTCTGGGACTGTTTCAAGAAGTTATATGTTCATATTGGATTCTCTTTATATAGCAAGGTGTGAAGTTCAATGTTTTATGATCTATAACCATGATCTTTCAAACCTAAACTACTGTTTTAGTTTCTTAACCTTAACCAAACTTTAACTTTAACTTTATTTGCCACACAATCTTTCTGTTATCTTAACATAAGCTGTCATGAGCAGTTATTGTAGAAGCAAGAATTTGAAAAACATTGGACATGAGAAAAGTCTGCAGTACTTAAATATATAGAGGTGCCAGCTGGAGACATTTTCCGTACTGCTGCATACAGGGCTCTCCTGTGATAGCAGAATCAAAGCTTTGAGCTGTAAAGGCTTAATATTAACACGACGCTTCATCTGTCAAATTAGCCGAGGATCAGACCGATATTATAACAGCAGGCTCACCGGGCGCAAACGTTATGCAGTGCGCTAGTCACACAATGAAGCCTCACAGGAGCAGCTTAGCTTTAAGCGCTATAAAGTCTGGCCAGAATTACGCAGCAGGTGAAAGGTGGGTGGATTAGGGTTTGATTTAATTTGAAAAGCTTGTGGAGCCCATAACATCAGGCTTATACCTGCTCATTACATCATCTGCTGAGTAAGAAGAGAAGCGGGGAGGACTTGATGAGGAGGCTCAGAGGATGAGGTCACCTGTCAAGACGGATTCTCGGTCTGCGTCCTAAATCACTGAATATTCACTAAGCCACTATTTTGTGTCTTTCATTTTGCAGCGCTGTCCAAAATCTCTGGTGAGAATTATTACACTATTTATAGTGGGCTGAAATTATGCCACAATACATAAAATTATTGTCAGCCTCTAAACTCTTTTCTTCTCCTTTTTCTTTCAGGCCGACACCAAATTCTTAAAGTTGTTTCTCTTCACTACCCATTTATCTCAAACTCTAGCCGTCGCTCTTTTTAGCTCAAATCTCTAGCCAGACTCTCCACTCGGCTTGTTTGGAGAGGCGCCACAGAAATCCCCTTCATAAATAAAACATCTTATATATTGATCTGAAAAACACAATATTTCCCTACTCAGGATGCAGGTTTCAGGATATATTTCACCGTGCTGAATTCAGACACTAAAAAGAAAGAAAGTAAAAACAGAGTTTGGATATCTTCCCTGGGCTAGGATTTTCATCTGATGGTGGCTGATTAGGGAGAGATCCGGATGAAGTCAGGTCCAATTTATCAAGTGTTTCAAGGAGGAATACTTCAAACACATGCTACTCAGCCACTGATCTCAACAGGTCACACATCAGTTATAGATGTAGTGGGGTTAGGTGGAGGTCAGTTTTGTGTCTGATTGTGTTCCTGGATATATTGTTTGATGAGGTCACTTGAGGTTCAGCGTTTGAGTTGTGGACATCAGACTGACCTGCTGGGCCGAGGCCTCTGGATCCTTCCTGTGGTTGCGTGGATCGGTTGCGGTTCTGCTGGCGATGACGTTTCCCGCCAGTGGAGCGAGCGGTACGGATATGCACTTCACTGACTTTGAAGAACGCCACCATGAAAGGCTGCTTCTCCAGCGCGCCGTCGCGCCCTACGAGCCCCGCCTCCTTGGAGCTAATGCTCTGCCCTGTTCCAGAAGACACAGGACTTATAAACTACAACATTAACCATTAAAGTTGCTTCAACTACATTCTGTGGTCAGTTATGGTTGTTTTAGAGGAAGTTAAACTACTTAAACTAACAGGTAAAAATGTAAAAGTCTCTGTTAAACCCAAACATATAAATGATCTCATGTCTTACCGCTGCTGGTCTCCACGCTGACCTGCAGGCCCAGGTTGTGAACCGGGCTCATTACCCACAGGTTGCTGGTGGCAGTGATGTCAAACTCCAGCCAGCCTTCCTCAGCCGCCCACAGCCTGCGAGACTCCAGCAGGAACAGGTCTGCCTCTCTGGAAGAGCATACAAAAGAGATGATACAAAAGAAAAATAGCTTGGATTAAAGGTAATAATAGTGTTTTGTGACTTGACTGTGTTAGTCGGTGGGTGAAGCTAAAGACAAAGACACTTTGTATCAAACTGTATCTTAGTTAACAAAAAAGCCTCCTTAAACTACATGAAGAAAATCATGAACATCTTCTTGATCTTTTATTTTTGACTCTATAGTTATCCAGATGTATACAGTAGTCATGTTGGGGACAGTAATATTTAGTTAGCTGATTACATTAAAACGTCAGAATAATTTGTAAGCACCAAAGAGGAAAAATCACAGGTATGTACACTTACATTGAGGGAGTGAACAAGAAATCATCAATCATTCGTTGCATGTGCAAACATTAGCCAATAATGGCAAAAAAGAAAAAATGCAGGAAACATAGAAAAACAGTTAATGGTGTCCAGCTTGCTTGACTCTGATAACCATTCTCTTTTAGTTGTATGTTATTGCTTTAGTCACTCAATCTACATGATAAAACACAGAAGTACAGTACAGTGTCATGATAGCTCCGATCACTGGAAGACTGATCTACCGCTTTAAGAAACTGAGGAAGCACAAGAGCTGTTGGTTTGTATCAGGGTAACAGTATCATAACAAAATGACAGAAAGATGGATAGCTGCACTTAACAGAAAATGCTGGGATACACTGTATTGTACTCTACTGTAGCTTTGACCATACCGTCTACCTCTCTGAGGGACAGGAAGAAAGGAAGGAATTAAATCTTTGGTATCAGGCTACAGGCATGTTAATATCATTTACAATATTTTGTGTCGATGAGATCGGGCTGCAAAATGGAAGAATGTGTCAAATGGGGGAGGACAAATCCGTGTAATGAATGAAGAGAGAGCTGTGAGGAAAAGACAGAGTGTGAGTGATAAGAGGGCTTGTCCTTCCACTGTCCCATTACAGTAGTAATAACACAGCGTCTGGTCTGTCGGACTCGCCCTCCAGAGCCAACATCAAAGCCTCACAATCATCCAGGTGTTCAGAGAATGCCCCTGCAGTCATGCATCAGCAGCCCCTCTTTATTGGTCATTAATGAGAGTGTTTCTGACAGCTTCAGTATGAACCTCTACTCCCTGTTTTCTTCTCTCTCACACACACACACACATGCCACCCCACTGCTAAGTTCACACGTTTGTCACAGCGTGGGCCTGTGTAGCAATGTTTCCGTCTCATCATCACAGCCGCCGTTGGGTTGACGAAGGCCCGCGGGGGGTCCGTGAGAGAGCCGCCTGCGGGGGCGAAGGCTACTGAGAGACTACTGTAAAACTTCTTATTGACTGACTGCTTAAATGAACTGGAATAATAAGGTCAAAGGTGAAAGTTGTGTTTTTTTGCTACAATAAATCTCCTTTATAAGTCTTGTCAGTGAGTGTTGTAAAAAATGTAACGCAAGGTGGGAGAGTGTAGCTCGCAGCTGGCATGGTTATTTCATGTGTAAGACAGACATCTGTAACTAAATGTCAGTATGTCTAAGCATCATTTCAAGGATCAGAATGAAGACAATATTGCTGTTAGCAGGAACTGAAATGCACGTATCAGGACAGGAATGCAATCATCTCATTCTGTACAATGTAATGTCTGGCCAAATGCTGTTGAATGGGTTTTGGTCAATAAAAACAGCCTTGGCAGCAACCTGCCCTTTCTCAATGCGATGTCAGGCCTGCCACATTTTTGGCATTGTGATCTCACATTCCTTGCCTGCTGTTAGCGAAACCACCCCAATCAAATGAAAAGTACAAAGGGTGTCAGGCTAATTAAGCGCTCTATCATTATGGCTTAGAGTCTAAACAGGAGTTTTTACGGGAAGGAGGGGTGCGAGAAAGTTAATAGGCTTCCCACTGATCGGGCGATTACAAAAGGTACAGTTTTGCAAAAAAGGTTTACACCAACGGACCGAGACTTAACACCATTTTTCATATAAACTGTCAAACCCCAGACCACACCTGTTAGGAGAATGAAGATAAGAATGTAAAATCAAACCAGTTACAGCTTTAACGTTGTGTAAATGTCACTGATTTCGTCAGCGGGTGCATGTTTCACCTTGAATTCACTCCTACAAAGCAACAAAAACACAGCGTGAGCAAGTTTTCTCCACCTGAGAGCACAGCGTTTCAGGCTGTAATTTTCTTCAAGGTAAAAAACCTGTCCTACAATAACACAGAAATTGGACATATATGGGCCCTTTAATCTCCAAATATCTTCAAAAATAAAAGGCTTTACCACCAGGCCGGAGAGCACAAACCACCCATTGTAGGGATAAAGGAATGCAGCAAATAAGTAGCTCTTGATACCCATAGAAACCTGACAGAAAAATATACTTTGCTGACACCTATAGCTGATGTTTTATACTGTCTGAATCCGTAGACCTCAGGGTGGATCAGCTTTACTCTAGCACTGTAGTCTGAGAATATTTTAACCCACCTCAAGGTGTTTTGTTTCTTGAGAATATTCAACACAAAATAATATATTAACAAAGCTCCCTTTGATGTTTATCTAGTGATAAACAAAATATACTCAGAGACACAAGATGTAAATTGTATATCAGAAATTCTCTTCATGTTCTGAGTTGGTTCTTACTGGGCGGGCTTAATAAAACACAAATATCATTCAGAAATCTTACTGGATGTTTATCTTCCCCTGCAGACGTAATGTAAATGTTTGGTATGTATTAGCTGCGCTCATTTGGGGGACGGGAGGATTTTGAAGGTGTGCTATTTCTGAAAGACGCGGTTTTGCTTGATTTGACAATATAAACATGGTAAAGGCACAGAGTCTGTGTAACAAACAGAGTGATAGAGAGGCAGAGGCAACTTTTTTTTATAGTCATAAACATTTTGTATCCAGAAATGGTAAACTGAGTATGTCCGATGTTTTCAGGAACACCCGATCTCTTGCTGACTTGTTGATTCCCAGTGCAACCACACTGCTCTGCAAACCTACCAGGTCCACCCGAGGGTGGATTAATGCACACCCATGTTGCATGGCCAAGTGCTGTTCAAACCCACAGAACACAGAACTTTACTTTAGATTTCAGTGAATATATGTAAGCTTCATAAGATACCAAAAATGTCAAACTGCACTGCTGAATGACACGGAAATGTATATAAAATGATAAATATGAAAAACAAAACTGTGCACATTCAAGACGATGTATGACGAGTATGAATGTTTTTGGTAAGATAAAAAATTAATGGTTATGTACTGACAGAGTTGCCTGTTCACAATTATTTAAATTAGCCAGTTACTTTGGGAGAGCCAGGATGACGAGGTGAAAAAAAAAAACAAAAATTAAACTTTAATGTTTAACATTTTTGGGGTATTTTTTCTTCTATTTGGTGTAAAATGTAATATACAATGTATACAAAACATTGTAATGTTGTAACTGATATGTCTTTTGATGAAGAACAACGACATATGGGGCTCAAATATCAAATGACACAAAAAAAGAAATAAAAACTAACCAACCAGTTATCTTCCTGTTAAAAGTTTATCACCATCAGTGCGTGTGTGTGTGTTACCTGTCAGGATGCTCCTTAACCACCTGGTAGACTTTGAGTAGGAAGGTGTCATTGCGGAAGGCGCGGCTCACACACTCCTTGTAGAGACGAAACTCGGCTGCGGTGACGGCCTCGCCCTCTGGGATCTGTGAGAGGTTGAACTTAAACTCCTTGTGGTGACGCCGCTGCGGAGAGAGCTCCCTGTCGTACTCCACTGTGGGATGGAAACACACACACACACACATAAGATCATAACATTATGCACAGACAGAAAGAGACAGGGAACGATAATACAGGGGCACAAGCTAAAGAAGTTTACTCTGTGCGTAAAGTTAAATACTGGTATGCAAGTTTTATACTCCTGCTGACCAATAAATCATGTTTTGATTAGATTTGTACTTGTAGGTGACACTTCACTGATCTTCCTATGGGAACCATTTGCCTTTTTTGTCCTCACAACGCCTCTTCTGTGGTTTGTCTCACGTTCATGATGAATTTTCCACAAATAGGATCAAACTACGGATTTACAAACAGGGATGTAGTGTAAATATACAGTAGTGAGTGATGAGCGGATATCCTTTTCACAGAGGCCGCACACAGTTCGACCATAGAAGTCTTTAAAATGATCACATGTGATTTATACTTAAGGTCTAATAGGTTTCGTGGCTTCCAGTCTCCCTAAATAAACCCCTGTTATCATCAGTCCGAAGCAAAAGCCCAGGATTTTTTTTTTTTTTTTTTTCCGGCGGCAGCAAACTTAGAGACGCTCTGTGACCACTTCTGACGGCGTGAAATGACAAAAACCAACAAATGTGCTCCCTCCTATGCTTTTAAGTGCAATATGCGCCATAATGATAATGTGCTCCCCGGGGTTTCGGTTCCTGTCTCAGCTGGAGGTTTTGCTCCCACAGCAAAGAGCCGGTAGAGTCAGTTTGTCGACGGACACACAGAGTGAGAAAAGGGAAATGAATAAAGAGGGGCATGTCGAGTGCAATTAGAAGGCTGCGTACAAAAATATCCATGCAGACATAAAGAGTAAATGCTAAGCCTCAAATATGTGCTATATTCTGCAGGACAGACAAAAAAAAAACAGTGACATAATTGCTTGAGAACACACATCAACACTCTCTTACTATTCTTAAGTCATCACACTCTTACTGATTTAAATAGCCTACTTGTCGTATGCTACACATATACACTATATCATCATCTCCACTCATCAGTTTCCACAGTGCAGCGAGGTTCAGCAGGCTGCGGTTTCACCACCACAGACTGCAAGTGCAGACTCACTGGGAACCGGAGCTGGAAGTATATGACTGCCTCTGTTCTTCACCTGCAATGGGACCAAACATAGATGACCTAGATCATGCAATCACCCATATCTGTTCTTCATTGCTGCTCTAGCCCGCAGGATAAGAAGACTGACCCTGCTCTGCTGAAGCTAGAACCAACAATCGCTTAACTTAGCTTAGCATAGACACTTGAAACAGGGGGAAATGCTAGCCTTGGTCTTCTTTTAGAGGCTAAAATATCAAGTTGGGGCACATAACTGATTAACCAAACGAGTCAAGCTAGTCTGCTGGAAACACTATTTTGACATTACCCAGAATTTTAGCTTTAAATGTGAGCGCTAATATGAAGATACTTCCTGACTTGATGAATGACAGCAGGCAGAAACATTGTGGTGTCTTCGTCTTTCCCACATTAACCCAACACATGGTGTCATAATTAACATGGCCATCTGTTTCAGACATATTTAAGTCAGTTCCTATGTGTCGCATGTGACCTCCCCTTTACTTTTTTGAAGTCCATATTTTTTACATATTTCTTGTTTATTTTGAGGATTCGTTTGGATACGTTTATAGCCCAAAGCTTAGGTAAGAAGAATTTAGTTTTGTACCTGAGCCAGGCTTGTTAAAACTTTCTGGTAATTTTATGATGTGGGGACCCACCCAAAACGGACCAATGACACATTTTGTTCCCCAAGTCATAGCCGAAGAGAAAATTGTGTTGATGTGAGAACGCTGGAACCAATCATGCTCTCCCTCTGCCCAAAAGTGCCAGCCCCACCTTGTACCCACACCCAGGAAGGTCAAAACTCCCCTCATCCCCAGACATTTCCAAGTTACATAAATGTTGAACTTCAGCAAGGGAGGGAAGGCGTGTCTTCCTAGCTTCGTTGCATTTGTGAGGAAAATCAGTGAAGTCCAATCCTGAAGCGTACTGCTGTGACTTGGTCAAAACAAATTACAATAATTGAAGCCTCTCAGTTCAACTCTGAGCTAGTTTTGCCTCTCTTCAAACACTTTCCACTGAAGTAAAGGAAACCACCTATAGAGGAACGAAATGTTATTCACATCAGTGTCACTGTGACTTCTATCAGATGTGACGGTGGATATTTCGTCATAGTACTCCATACGCTGCCCACACACAACACACACATACACACAAACACACACACACAGATGTCGTAGTAACTGTGTGTGATAACGGGTCTGGTCTTGTGTTGAAGGGTAGATAGATCAGCTAAGCTTGTGTGTCTGTGTGTGGAGGACTTCAGCAGAGGTCATGGTACTCTAAATGACTTTACAACACTCCCTTCAACAGCTCTGGGCTTAAAGACCAACAGCTTGAAATTGTATATTCCCTATTTAAGAATCAACTGCCTTTCTGGCAAGAAAACGCTTTGATAAACTGTCTGTAGGTGGTGAGAAGGTCACAAAGAGTTTCATATGTATCAAATATTTATTACATCTGCTAAAATGCACTGTATCTTAAACGTACAAAATATCAGGCACCTGACTGACAGAAAAGCTGAACGTGTTTGGGAGACTGTGCTGGCAAGCTAAGCATCAGACCAAACAAAAGCAAATCTTTAGATTTCTCATTGTGTGTGGGTTTATTGGAAAGGGTTTTTTATCTGTATTAAGTGTTCACACAGTGTGAGCAGAGCGGGGGAATAGGGAAAAAAAACGCTGTTCCTCTGATTTTGGGAGCATTTGCACAGAATTCCAAGATAGTTATCCCTTTGTTAACCTTACAGTTATAACAGACAACTAGGAATTCAGCCTAAAACGGCTATTGTGTTACATATTTCTAGTGGTTCATTAGCAAATGAAACTAGACAGAGCCAGTGTTTTATTTCTTTCCTTTAAAGTCTTAAAGGTGCACTCCACCAAATTATACATACAGGTCAGTTTACTTGTCAACAAGAATAGGCCTGTGACAGCAGCTGTATAACAACTTCCCTTGATGAGCCATGTTAATTTCACAAAGTCGTGTTATTGGGGTGATCTCAGCTTGGGCTTGTAGATTTTAAATGTTAAATTAGAAATGTAGGATTGACTGTTTTTGGATCTTGAACCATACTAAGGACTAAAAGTCAGCCTTCAATTTTTACAGTTTAATCTCTTAATCACTCAAAGTTCCCCACTGGAAGAATAAATACTACATTGCTGGAGTGCCCCTTTCATATTGGATTTTATTCAGATGTTATAGCCTGCAATTACTGCTTTGTGGCCACAAATGTGTAAACACTTGTGCTGTACTTTCTGCCAAGTAGAAGATATAGCAGCGGTGAGAAAATTCCCAATTTCTCTGACTTGGAATTCCAACTAGTAGGCCGACATGGCTAGGCTCATAATAAATATCTGTATGATATGATGTGAAAGCAGCATTAGTATACTCTAAACTTTGTGTAGTCAGTTATACATACACAAACTCAGAGTCATCCTGTGTAGCCTTGGTCTGGTCCAGCAGCTCCAGTGAACCTCCACGGGTGTTAACATCCTGCTCTTATAACTCACCTGGCAACTTCTTATACTTTCTATTTCCTGACAAATGCCACAAAATCGACTACAATTATGCAGAAGATGAAAAACAGATTGAGGCCAAGAATAGAACTGGTTTCAGTGAGATGAAAAATGTACTCACTGATTTCATTAGGCCTTAATGAAATTTGCAGAAGACGCATTTCTTTAACATTTATTTTCCTCACATCCGAACAAAATCTCAAGGCACTCCAGAGCTCATTTAACAACTCACCACTCAAGTTCAAGTTCAAATCAATCTTTCTTTTTTTTTCTTTTTTAATCTCAGAGAGGGGAGTCGTTTTGAACGGGGTCCAGATGAAGACAAACAATTAAAAGGATGAAATATGAAGACAGCTACAGCCTCACGTCTCACATTATCGTACGCTTTATCACCACAGTCCTCTGCGTTAGTGGCCTTGGAGCCACAGCGTTAGCAGCTAAGTAGCATTCCAGCTGCTTCTCCACCTTCTCAGCTTGAAATTCAATTGAAATCCACTGAGGTTTCTCATCTAAAATCAAAGGAAAGTCTTCACACGGCGCGTACAGGGAGCGTAACCTTTGTGCTAATCTACCATGACGTGAGCTTTGAGACAGGAACACACAGAAGGGAAAAGGGATTTAGATTTGGATGATTCAGAGAGGAATTGATTCTAAAGATGGGAAAAGAGTGATTATATTAGTGATTTGGGTCAGTGCTCCAGTGTGACTGCAGAGAAAGTGTGTGTCATGTGTGTGAATACTAATCTGTAGGTGGATTTACTTCAAGACAACTCTCCCAGCGTTGGTCACCAGTTCACGAGAAAAATCCACACAAACATTACAAACTATCCTCTCAGCCAAGGTTAACCATAAAACCTGACAATACCAGGGAATTTCTGTGATGATTCACCTAAACACTATGGGTGATTTCATCTGCCATGAGAAAATGAAAGAGAAAGGAAATGACAGAGTGAGTAAGGAGAGGAGGAAAGACAGAGAAAAGCATGAATTAAAGTTCTGAGATGGAGAAAAGGAGAACAGGAAGAGGAAGAAATGATATTCAGTGGATTAAGGATGCTTTTGGGAGGAAGGAAGTGTTTCGCGAATGATGTATCAGATTGGATAACCTGAATGGAAACAGCGATATAGCAAACAAACAAAAGAAAAAAAAACCCACATCAGTTGTAGGTCAATAAAAAGTTTATGGTGCTGAAGAAAATGAGTGTGGGAGAAGAGGATAAGATGACAAGACCAGATGAAGAAAGACAAAGTCAGTTGTCACAGAGAGGAAGATGGAGAGACCAAAGGGACAAAAACCGGGGAGGGAGGGAGAGAGACGGAGTCTGGGATGCAATGAGAGGAGGAGAGGTGGAGACAGTTAGTGACAGAAAGAGAGTGAGATGGACGATTTGCAGATTCACTTGGACGCTTTGATAGAAGCTGTTCTCTCGTTTCCACCTGCGCAACATCTGGCACCGCTGTCCTCTCCCTGCTGCTGTAGGTATTACGGCAACCCACACACACACGCACGCACGCACACACACATACATGCACACACACCTTAACCCTGGGAATCTTTTGGTATCACATGTATTCATATGGTCCTTATATTCACAGCTTGCACATAATGAAGTCATAAATCATGGTATAAACAGCTTTATATATTGTTTTGTGAATATGATCTGAAATTCAGCACTTAGAAACTCAAAAAAACTCAAAACACGTCAGAATTATGAAAACAGTCTAAAAGTGGCTAATAGTCCATGTCACATCATGATGAAGGAAATATAAAAATATAATAATATATAACTTAACTCCAACTTAAAATCCAAATCAACACCCTATAAGTCCACCCTGGTGTTGGACTGACTACATTATTTCCTCTTGAAACCCGGTTTGGAAGAAGTGAAATCGCACAGACAGGAACTTCAGTGTAACAGGTTGGCTTTTTATAAAACTGCATGCTCCTTTAAGAAGCCAAGGTAGGAAAAAGGGGAAAAGGTGCTGAAAGAAAGACGAGTGAGTGAAACTTTGAGCCAGAAGGCTGTCTGTGCAAGTGGAGGCAGGCGGATGAGCGTACAAACAGGTGAACAAGACAGAAGAAGAGACAAAAACTACCCTGACAGTGATTAATAACCACGACCTCTGGAGTCAAAATACAGAAGAGCAACTGCCAGTACATATTGAACCTTTGCGAGGATGCAATCATCAGTTTAGTAGGTGTGAAAGCAAAGTATGTCAAAAAGAAGAGAGCGCTGAGAGGGATGAGATCTATAAATAGAAGGAAGCAAAGGACATATTTCAAAGATAAACAAAATAAATTAAGGAGAAGGAGAAAAACAATGTTCTTCGATGCGAAGCAGAAAAAGCAAGACTGTGCAGGAAAGGCCCTGGGGTGGTTGACAGGCTGACTTGTCTGTGGTCAGTGGTCAGCGCTTTTGCTCACACTCCTAACGCCGTTCAGCCAATCCCTCGGAGGGACAGCTGGCAAACAGCCGCCTGCATCTGCAAATCCCTCCTGCTTTCTCTCACACGTCCCACAACCACAGAGCAAAACAACCAACAACCACCTTCCCTCGCCAAAATACTTCTTCGCCCTTCATCAACATTCGGTTGGTAAAATTAACTAAAGGAAATGTTATGGAAGGTTTTTTTTCTCAAGGGTAATTATGTTGTCGGATAACTATCCATCCTAAATAGAGGATTATTGAAAGCTTTTAGCCTCAAAGCTAGATGAGTAATCAACTTTTCCCTCGTGGGGTTTGAGGTTTGTGCAAGGAACCGCCACAACAGACACATGACACAGCTCTGGTCCACGATCTTTGCGTGTTAGATTCCTAGATTATCAGTCAAGCGCATCTTTTGAATGTATCTTGATGCTAAAACATTTTTCCATTCATTTTCCTGTGCTGCATTGTAGATTATAGAGAGCAGAGCACCTGTGACCCAGATAATAGTCTTAAGGGAGCTCTTATTAGATCTGTCAGTGAGATTTTACTAAGTACCACTCTGATGACAGACGGAGAGATTTGCTTCGTACTGCCAATTTAAACAGGGGTTTTTCATCCACCCACAGTTGCAGACATATAAAACACACAAATGCATTCAAGCAAGACTAAGTAACTTGCTGAACAGCAGCCACTGTGGTGACTTTTCCAGGATAGTGGTACATTAAATTTCCATTCATTACTAATTATTATTTCTGCAATACGCTAACACACGCACTAGAAGGACACAAGAAGAGTCATGAGACTGACTCAGTAATGACAGTTACACAGGAATACAGTATCTATACAAGCTACTAGTCATACCAGGCCAAGTAAGGCTGCAAAGCCCTTGAGTGTACTGAAATGAGTAAGGGTGTGTTTTCACTCAAAAAGTTACATAGTATTGCTTTAATTTTAACTTCTTAGTGTGCACTGAGCTCCTAATAAGTTGAGAGCTGAGTCAGATTAATACTACCATTCAAAAACATCTCAAGCCTAAACACACTGTCCGCTTCCTCCTGTAAAGGAAACACACAAAATAAGCACTGTCTACAAACATATCTCTGTAAAACAACAGCATGAATTCCTAAGCCTGATTTTCTCAGAGATGCAATTACTACTGTATGTATTATTTGTGCCGTTGTCCTCACTGCAACATGAAGGTACGCCGATATGATCCAGAAGGTGTGCACATGTGTTATGTACCAGGTTATGCAGCAGAGCGCTGGATTAATTTGGCAGCAGCACATGTTCACCGGGGTTCAGGGAATGACATGGGAGTAATAGAGAGTTAGTAAATGCCTCACAAAAGGTGAGGGGATTGTTAATGGAGTTGAAGCGTCTTGCACAGTCCTTCTCACAAATGTTCTCATCGCTGTTGCCAGAAAATAACTTTATTAGATCATTCTGGAAAACTTGAGATTAAAGGGCAACATGTTTTAAATTCTCACTCCAATATCTGTGCATGGTTATGGGATGTTTAAGGGCAAGGAAAAGTTTGTGGCTATACTTGATTTTAAATTTAAAACTTGATTAAAAGTTTAATTGCAGGTTTGTGACAGGAGGTGAATTCCGATGTCTTGCATGAAAGTCAGAAGTCCTACACGACCTTATTTTTCCAATACTTCATGCTCTGGTAGTCGACATTAGCTCTGGATGTAAATCATATGATGCAGATCCAGTATGGATTGAATTCCTCGGATATTGGACCCACTTTTCTCACGGCTCCATCCCATAATGCAACACACAACCCGTGGTTTACTCTGCCTTTCCCTCTTCATCCCAACAGGAAAGCGTGGATGTTGACATTTAGTTTGAGAGACAGGTACAGTTTAAGTATGATTAAAAAGACATCTTCATGCTCTGGCTTACTGTCCTTGTAGTAGGCAGTGTTTAGTTTTAGGCTTTCCACTCAGTGTCTCCTGGAAGAAATAGGATGATTGCAGTCGGAACCACTGACCTTGCTGAACTAACATGGGAACAAGAAGCTAGTGTTGCTGTAAAACAAGCACAGCTTTGCTTTTCTCTGCAGCACAGCAGAGATTCCAGTATCTTCTCAATAACCAAGCTTTGTGGGAGTTATATGAGTAGAGCATGCCAAAACTCAATCCCGGAGACCCTCGTAAAAATCTCTGCTTTCTAATTAAATCTGTAATTTACTATTTCCTCTGACCCATAGTGCATCATACTGGAGGAGAGGCTATGCGAGGGAGATAAAAACGAAAGTTAATGTGGCAAAGGAGAGAATAGAAAAGAAGACATTTTTACAAACACCCTTCAATTAAATTTTTGCACACCAAGAACCTGTCAACATTGTTAAAGACTTTGCGGATGGCTAAACCAATAAAAAATGTTCTGGATGTCCAAGGCATGAGAAGAATCCATCTGTGTTTATGTAATTACAGCCCATAATCTGTCTGGTTTTTCTCTCAGACTTGATGGTTTCTGAGGATAGGTCAGATATGTCCATGTCTTCCATTGATCGTTAATTCCTCCAAAGTCCCATCTAATTAAAGGTTTGGCCCGTCAGATTGATTTTCACGGGAAACTTTTGCAGTTGATACAATCACGACTCTTCGGCGATTGCCACTATTTCATTAAAAAAGAAAAACATCTCATTAAGTGGAAATCTTTATGCTGTAAACACTAGTCTTTCCGAAGAGGCTCAGGCCAGATTTTATGCTTCAAACTCTTTAACCTTTGGCGTGGACGCAGTGTGGAAAGATAAAACACGAAGACAGCTGTTGATTTTTGCAAAGCAGATGAATACTGGCAGCCTACAGTACGCACACACACACACACACACAAACACTGAAGTAGTGTGAGCTGCCTATGGTGTTGCCACTATGCTTGGCTGCCACCAGGAGCTGTTTCCGCCTTCTGCTGAGTGTTTTGGCTCTTTGTACTCAGGCAGCTGGCGGGGCAGCTCCTGGGGTCGAGGTACAGACGAAAGGGGCTGAGGGTCTGCTGGGAGTCATCATTAACTTTGAGCAAGGGTATGTGTGTGTGTGTCTTTGGAGGCTCATCCTGTGCTCTGATCTTCTCCCCTGACCCGGCATCAAAGCCGACACACTGAGCGCCACAGGACCAGCCAAGGGCCACTGGCAAGAGCGAGAGTTTATGTCCGATGCATGTAGGCACACACACACCTCTAGACATTTCATAAAAGGGCTTACACACAGTTACACGCTAGTTACACGCATGCGGGCAGTGACACATGCGCAGGTACAGACGTAAATGCCAAAGCGAAGAATTAAAACACACACTTGAGTTATAGGATCTCTCACAAGTGAGAAAAAGAGGGGCTTACATTCACATTCCCACACACACTTTGTGATGCACGCACAGTCCCAGAGGTCAGTGGTGTGAGACTTCAGGGCCAGGCAGGAGCATCAGTCCATATCGAGGATATGAGGCAGTTCGACCAGCCCTTTTGGAGACTGTCAAGCCCCATTAGCAAACACAGAGCAGCAGCTGATGGTCTTATTCTGTGTCCAGCAGAAAGCAGTACAGTGATTCTAGCACATTACTAATTACTGTTATGTGCTCATGACAGACAGCTGAGAACAGCCAAGAAATGTGTTTAGTGCTCAGCAGGCCAGGCACTTAGAAATAAAAACACTTAAAATGAGTAATATTTCAAGTTTAAGTAACAATGTGCGGCACTTTTCTATAAATAAAGGCTATTTTGCCACAAAAACAGTGATGCAACCAACGTGGGTTCATGAAAACATCCATGTTCGCTGCTCAAAAACACCATCCTCAGTGGGAAAATTCCTCTGGTGCACACTTCCTGTGCACCAAAGAATTTTTTTATGTCTCAGGCAGGTCTTATTTGGAATAAACAAAAAGAGCCTGGCACAGTAGTAAGCGAGCAAATCTTTCATCATCCCATCAGGCGATCTCTGGGAAACATTACGGCAAAGAAAGAAAGTTTATGCTGTGTGCTGTTGGGAATACAAGTTGCTGATTTGTACCACAAAATGTTTAGACACAGGCAATTAAAAACAGACAAACACATCAAATTTGACATGTTAATACTAATTAATTAAATACTATTACCAAATTCTGAACAGACGGGCCAGCTGGTAGTCAAGCTTACGCAATGTTAGAGGCAATAGGAAGTACACTTGTAAATAATAAAAATTAATGACGGTTGAATTCCATGTTTTGTTTCAGGATCCTGCTATTGTGCATGCTGCCTCACAGTCGCACTGTCATGGATTATGAGGACCAGGCCATCACTAATGGTTGCTTATCCTGCTATGACAAGCGAAAATGTCTGTTTTGAAAAAGGTGTTATATCTTTTTCTAGTTGGAGCAATCTTGGCTCTCTGTCACTTATTTAAGCACATTATCTTTTACAAAAAAAAAATTGGACAGGTGACAAAATGTGGCTAGAGCTAATTTGATTGGTTAACGTCTGCCTGAACTGGTTGGATGTGACATTTTTGTGACCTGTTCAGACTGGTTATTCACCCAACTGAAAATGTAATTAATCAATGACCTACTTAAACAAGCAATAAATTAAATTATGTAGGACGGTTTGCAGCACTAACCTCATAGACTGTCTGTGGACTGTGTCTATTCAAGTTGAACGGAAACAAAAAATAATGTCCACTTCCAATTGCCCAATTAAATGACTATTTAATTGGCCCAATTAAATGCCTATTCAGTCGCTCAACTGATGTGTTGCACTTCACACTCCTCCAAATGATTAATACCACTGTCAAAGTGATACCTTAAATTATATACACCTCTTCTTTCACACAGAGACACATTCATCAGTGGCCTGAATATCCAGCCGGCTCTTCTTCCATTACCTCCCGCAGGTTACAGTACATAATGACCTCACTGGACAGTTATCCCCCGCAACAAAGGCCCCATTTGAACCATATAATCACATTTTTCTACAGCCATCATCCTCCATATAATCCTTGTAAAACCATTTGGGTTTGTAGATACATCCAAAACCATGACACATAATGTCAGGTGTACTGTTCCAGGACACACACAAACTCACAAACGTCCACGGAGTAAGAGCATTTGATTTTTGTTCCCATCAACCCGAGCTCCATCACCACTGTGCTGCATTCCATACAAGATGATAAAATGAAGTCTGGACACACATCCATCTTTTGTCGATTTGAGATTTTTAGCTAGTGTGCAACATGTGTGGGTTTGCGTGTGTGTGTGTGTCTCTAACCCCGAGGGTAGGCGGATAATTTGCTATAATTGCTCCTCTGCTGGAGCTTTGCTAACGGATAGATATCCGAGGTATGGCTGTTGGACTGTGTAGTATCAGTATTTTCCATCGATGGGCTGACAGCTGAGTGGTAGCAGTCATCAGCTCTCTGTTGAGTCTCCAGTTGGCCTCCAGGTAGCTGGATGTGTCATACCTGTGTGTCAGTAGGAGATTTTATTCCATCTCTTCGAGCCCTATTACTTAGGATTAAGATGTGGAGCCACTGCAGGATGCATTTAAACAACAAGGGTATGTGAATGTTAACATTTTTCTGTTCTTGTCATGCCCTGATTCAACCACAGTAATGTACTGTTAGGTTAGGAAATTCAACACAAAGTTGGATAAGGTATTGTAATGTGCCATAATGCAGCTTAGCATAGCGTAATGTACTTTAACATGGTGCAACTGTGAGAAGTTAACTGAAGCTAACTAAACTAGACAATATTTTGGCTGTACTCAGACCGAAATGATCAGTTAGTGCTAGGAATTCTGTTGATTATGATTCGTTACACAAATCTGTCATCATATTATCATCATCAAGAAAGACAACCACAACAAACACCATTTACCAACACATCTGTAATTACACTATAACTATAAACAAAATCAATGAAATGTGAATGTGAAAGGCATCTAGGGGAGAAGAGAGTGTTTGAATCAGCTGTAAAACATTAAAAGGTGTGCGTACCATTTGGTTGGGAATTCACCACATAAAGTAGTCCAGAGGAAAAAAATGACAATACAAAAGTCATACTCAAAGCAAAACCACAATAGGAATGTGATCTGATGCATTGTTTAGGCTACAGTCATCTTGTATTCATGAAGCGTCCTGGATTGTGGAAAACAATGGAAATGCAAGGAGCAGAAAATGTCGAAAACCTCACGAATTTGTAAGAGTTCAGGTTAAGGAAAGCCTCAGGTCATGAGATGGTACATATTTGCAACTTAAGAAAAAGTCATGTCGCTCAGTCTTTTTCAGGAACGTTATTTGGACTTAAAATAAAGATTATATTTAGGAATAGATCTGGATATCTATATTTATAATATAAGATTCAGCAGTCCAGTTCACAGAAACGGTTTTGCAAGCGTTGCCTCCAGATCATCACAGCAGCATCACATTTCCTGCAAATTGCCCCTGCAGGGCTCTTGCATACTATTGCTTGTACCACATAAACAGTATGGCATTTGTTTTGTGCTTTTATTAACAAAACATGTGACGATTCAGACCAGCAAACAATCAGCTTTTGGAGAAATGCAACTCAACATCACTTGTGATGGCCAATCCAGTGATCAGACCAGTCAGTCAAGGCAGAGCTCGTGGACCATACTCTCCCAGTTGCGTCCTTGCTTGGCTTATTTCACATACCCAGCTTTGACGTCTGTGTCTGGCTTTTAGTCTATAGCGATACCAACCAGCTTCCTTTGGTTTGTGTCAGTTTGTTTGAGACAGTGGTGGTCATGTGATATAGATAGTGAATGAGGAGAGGGAGCACCAGTAGTGACAAAGCAGGTGACATTTTGATTGTTTTGCACTGGCTATGTTCGGCAGAAATAAACACATTCACACCTCCCCACGCCACCGCACAACCCTGTGGCTGATTGCTGCTATGCCTGATTCGGTCTGACTACAGCCTATGAGGGAGGAGCTTTGTGAGTGCCTGTGCACATTCAACTTTTACACCCATGTCTATAATCAATCTTTACACAGGATTTGTGTCTGTTTGAACACTTACAGGTCTAAATGGCCACAGAGTTTTCTCTGTTGTGATTTCCCCAAAAGCCCCTGTAAAAACAAGTGTTCGTTTCATTGGACATCAATTCAAGCCAATGAGCTGTCAACAAAAGACGGTGCAACATCTTTTTCACATTTATAAGGAAATTCCATGAAATCAGGAAATAAACGAGCTGAAAAAGAAACAACGCAGACAATATTTCTTTCCACTTTATGGGATGTTAATAAAAATGTAATTCTACAGCAGAGCAGCTGTCACAACAGCCTCTGGTCAGACTAATGGTGGCCTACACCTCGCTTCAACTTAAATCAGTAGTCTCCACACAAGACTTGGTCTTGTGGACGGAAGAGCCAGAGGACTTCGTAAAGCCTCAGCGGTGGAAAGAGCACTACACACAACGGCACAAATCAAAGTTCAGTAAAAAGCCACTCAATTACTATGAGAATAGTCAATATAATTTGTTATTTCTATTCTGTAAAATCCTTCAGCAATGGACAAAAAAAAAGGTTTTGGTCCTGCCATTTTGGTCACAGCATGACTGTAGTCCTCTTTGGATAAAAGCTCAAGATTTCTGCTGGAGTTCATTTTGTTCCATCCCCAACATCTTGTTCTCTTTGGCGGCCGATTTGGCAGAAAAAAACTACTGGCTGTTTCGTTTAGACACGAACAAGAAAATAAACGCAACCAAACACTGCAGACATAAACAAAACCAGTGACACCAAACACTTCACTGTCTAACGTATGTGACTAACAACAACAATCTTAAACCGGAATCATTAATCTCGCAATACACCGCACACTAAAAGATACATTGTTTAGAGTTGGTCAGATTGTCAGGATTTGCTGTCCCTTGGTTGCCATAGGATATGAGGGAAAAACATTTGGATGGCCAGCAGAGCGGGGTTTGTCTGGGTTTGCGATTCTCTGCTATAAAGTAGAAGCTGCTGCAAATATATCAGCGATTTCTGAAAATGAAAATGGATAAAAAAAAATAAATAACCATTGTTTGGTCACCAAATGAAATCTCCAAATGTAGGATAACAGGTGGATCTGTAATAGTTTTCAAAGATGTCATTAAGGTCTGTATTTATTTAGGAAATCAGTAACCATTACATACAGGGGGTCTGATCATTTGAAAAAAGAAACCTCTGATCTTTTTCCTTCTTCCTGCGAGATTCTCTATCCTTGATGTTCGGCTCCATTTCCTCCACGATTTATATGACAAGGGGATGGCTACTTACAGCTTCCCTCTTGGGTTGTGACCACAGACTTCTCAGAAATGGCTCCCTTGGCTGCTTTAGAGATTCGCCACCATTCAGCACAAGTGAATATTCTGTAAACAGAGATGTACTCCCATGGTTTTTTGATCAGAGTCCATTTTGAGCAAAACAAAACATTTCTGTGGGTTTAGGCCTCACTTTATTTATGCTGTGTCAATACAGGGATGATGGTTGTCAAGAATCCCCTTTTATTTGTCGGGCTTTGTGGGAAACCATCTGAAGACTGAGCACACTGGCATGTTTTTGTGTGTGTGGTAGTCTTAGTATTTATACTATGTGGACTGCTTATTCATTATGTCCAGGTTGCTTTATGGGTTAGTTGTTTTCATCCCTGCCTGTATGCATGTGCCTTTATTTGTCATGACACATATTTTGTGTGTGTCCATGTGCCTCTATCAACTTGCAGCAGCAGTAAAGAGGCCTGCTATAGTGATCTGTGGTTAATGTCTGCTTTTGGGCAGCAGGTGTGCATGTGTTTGAGTGTGCGTGTATACGTGTGTGTCTGAGCTAGACCGGTCTGGTCCCAGATTTAGAGGAGGAAGCCGGTGTCAGGGCCAGGAGATGGATCTCTCCTGAGGGATCCGATAAATAAGGAAAAAATATCTTTGAAAAAGGGAAACGCAGCTGTTTCCAAAGGAGAAGTCAAAATATTGGTGGCTTTGCATTCCAGAGCCACAAGGTAGAGAAGGCCAGCTCACTCGGTGATGCTGTTTGGTACTTTATTTTCCCTCCCTCTCACTAAGAACACTTTCTCTTCCCTCTCTGCCTCTCGGCACATCTTTTCTTCCCTCTCTACCGCTATAACTCCCTATCCTCACCTCTCTGTCTGCCTTTCTTTCCCCTCCACTCTCTCTGTCATGAAGACAGTCGAGCCTCCGTGCGATTCCCTCTGGAAAGTCCGTGGTGACCACAACGCATTTCAGCGGCTTAGAGGCAGAGCATATGATCCACTGATAAATCAGTCTGGGCCAGCTTCAATCTCCCCCCTGGGCTGACTTACATGTAAGACCTACTGCTTGTTTTACACACAGGCACAGCTCCAAAAACAGCGACGGTAACCAGATACCTGGATATTCAAAAAGCAGGTGGGCCTTGAGGAAAATCAGGAGAAAAATAATCAATGTTTCTAATAATACATCTGTCCACAATGTCAACACAATATTGGTATTTTGCTAAAAACAAAAATGCATGTCCGAAATGACTTTCAATATGATGTGTTATTACCGTGTGGGGGCCCCAGTGAGAACCGTTCCCTAAACACTTTTCTCTAAATGTACAATGCAGCGCACTAAACATGAAGTCAGAGCAACGTGTTTTTAAAACCTACTGTAAAAAGCAATTTAAATATAGGTGAGAAATGTTGCAGCAATGGTAAAACCCACATCCATTACAAAGAGAGAAAGTAGTGTGCTAAACTACCGAAGTTGTGCAACTTGGTTACATTTTTATTTTGGGGTTGTGATTATAGATTTAATCCAATTTAGGGATTTTACATCTTGTGTTAATATAATGATCTGCCCAAATCAAAACAGTGCAGAGCAGTGACTGATGGCCATGTTAGGGAATAATTCTGGTTCATTATAACTTGGTTCTGATCCAGACGATCAGTAAACAAGCTAACTCAGCCAGATGTTAGAACACACATTATTATTTGGAGGTGAAACTGAAAGTGAGTACAACCCAAATATTGGCAATGAGCACAGAAAAACAATGTGTTCTAGAGAGTTTGATGTTGCAAGTTACATTACCTGTTTTCCCTTCAAAGCAAGTCACAACACGGGAGTTTCAATCATCTGACCACTCGTGTTTCTTGTTCTGTCTCACTTCTTTTTAACAATCTTAGAAATTGTGTTGGTGAGTACAGCGTTTTTATCCCGGATGAAAATTACGTCTGGAACTACAAAAATAAGACCCAACTTATAATAAACTTGAATTATCTTTTAATATGATACGTCTGTCTTATGCAAGTAAGGCTTTGACTATATCCACATGATCGCAATACCACTGAAGCCTAATCTGAAGCCTACCGCAATTTTTTGTTGGGTCAGTCTCATGTTATTCCATTACCCAGTGTGTTTGAGGTCTGTCATTAGCATTGGTGGTAAATGGCTAAACCGCAGAGATATGTTGCTTTTTCATTACGGTAAGAAAAGATCCATACCGTCTGAGCCCTAAGCTTAAGTAGAATGGAATGAATGGAAATGCAATGTTGTTGGATGTTTAAGATGTAAAAGGTTATCCTGAAAAACAACAACAGGCATTATGCTAAATAGTTGATGTAGATTATCACCAATATGGTCACCACACTGGGCAAAAAGATATCCGTCTGTCCATTATGAACACCCAAGACATTCTGGACCATGGTCTATGATATAACAGGGGAGACGTCATTAAAAAGATGTCTTGGTCATGAAATAAGTGTCAGAGGTGCATTCCTCTTAGATTGCACATAATACCAGCTGGACTCAAACAGCAGCTAATGTCAGACAGTATATACATTGAGTGTGTGTGTGTGTGTGTGTGTGTGTACAGAAAGAACAGTTGTGAACATACGGACAATATTGTACATTGTGTGAAAAAAGGCACTGATAGTGAGAAATGTAGATGTACATGGCTAAAAATGTGAGACTTCCTCTTGGAAAAGGATTCATACTGGACTTTTAAACAGTCAGATAAGGTATCCAGGAGACTGGCTGCTTAGAGGTGTGGAAAGTGTCCATACAGGAGGAAGGACTGGGCAGAGTTTCCCCTGCACATCCTTAGTGATAAGATCCTTTTATCCAGAAAGCCTCACGGCCCTGGGAGTGGATACATTTTTCTTATGGGTGGCCTTGCTGGTAGTCAAACCCCTAACCTCTGGACATTAGTGTGCTGTTTCTACCCTGCGAGTTATGACTAATGCTTAATAATAACTAATCTGTTATTTATTGTATCTAATTCTCACCTGACTGTCCATCTTTTCTGTATTTGCAGTTTCATTATCTCTCAACGCTCTCTTTTCCTTTTCATTTCTTCAGTCAGCATATGCATGTCTTGCTTCTCTTTCTCCTCTTTGCAATTTTTCTCATCTCTCTCTCCCTCCTTGCCTCCCTCCATCCCTCCCGTCTCCGACTGTTTTCCTGTCAGTATCATGTTTGGAAAGTCAGCCCGCGGGTCAGCCTAGGGCTCGTAAATTTGTCAACGGCAGCGCGGTTGAAAGGGAGGCTACTTGCTCGGGAGGGTCAGGAGCATCTGCGCTCACATGGGGCTTTTTTCTCACTGTGGACCCATGGTTGTTGTTTCAGGCACGTCCTCTTTAGAGAGCCGACCAGCCTGGGAACATGTGAGGGGCCGAGGGGTGCAGTTTTCTCCTTGTCTTGTGTAACGAGGTGGGAGTTCTTGTTTTCTAACAAGTACATTCAAAAGCACTTCAATTATCAGTGCACACACAGGCCAAGTCACATAATGTGACTTGGTTGACTGTGCTTTGCATTGGTGAGTGATTACATTCATTCCCTAACCCTTGACCCTGACCTTTGAGGAAAACTCCACCCTAACACACTCATCACTGTCAAATAAATGGCTATTGTTGATCTTCCCTATGTTTCTGGGTCCATTGTGTCTTGTTGTGAAGTACTTTTCTAAGTTGTGAGAATACCTGGCTAAAGCTTATATTTCCAGCAGGTGCAATATACTGAAAATAAAGAGTTGGTGATGGGGGCGTGGGTTCATCAACTAAATTAGAGAGCTGAGCGCAGAATAACTCATGGAAAGCACCGATCATCACTCATGGGTGGTATGCAACATCTGCAAGCTACCCTTTCCTCTCAATATATCTGTTGCCTATCATCAAACTTAAAGCCATGACCTGATGCTGGCAGCAGTTATTAATTTTACAGGTATTTGGTCAGAGTTTGATCAAATTTGAGTTCCAACCTGATATTGGTGCTAGCTTATTACAACTGATCCTGAGGGCCGGATCGATCAAATAGACATTTCATTGAAAATGTATTATGTCAACCTCATGGTTGCACTACAGGAAAAGTGAGTGATTGTCCTCAGGGAACCATGAATAAATATCTGTAGGTCAAATATCTGTACAAAATTTCATGCAATCCATCCAACAGTTTTCAGTCTACCACTCTGGACTAGGCGCTACCGACATGTTTCTACCATGTTTCTCTGACCATAAAATATCTTCAAATGGCACTCATAAAAACACAAAGACATTTGTGTACACATAAGTGTATATGTGGCTCCCAGAACAAACACTCACTCACACCCTCCTTCCTCTGCTCCTTCAAGGTCACCAAGGGCTTTAAATCACCTTTCATCTGTCCCAGAGTTTTTCACCCTTCAAGCATTCTCTGGGTGTGCCTTTCTTCTTTCCTTTCTTCCCTCCTTTCTCTCTCTTCCTCTGCCTTTTTATTTACTAGAGATAACTCCCTGCATGTTTCCAGGTGGCTTCACAGAAGAATGTGACATCGGGAATGTTTACCGTGACATTTACGCCATTCCTGTCAGCCTCGGTCATCTCCATTACCAGAATGAGCCTCTCCGGGAGAGCAAATGACGGGATCATTATGAGAATGGATAGAGTTTACTGGGCACACAAGGACATGCTGATTTGGAGTTCAGTGGTTCACAAGTTCACAACCTTTTTTAACACCGGGGTGGACCAGAAATTCCAAAGACATATCAACCAGTGTTTATAGAAAAAGCTTGAGTCCTGTACTTTGTATTGCATTAAAGGTTGTGTCAAGTCAAGAAAACTCTGAATCGACATGCATTTTAGTTGAATCAATGCACCTTTTTTTTGGCCTTTTTTGCTTTATTGGATAGAGACAGCTGAAGAGTGACAGGAAATGTGTGGAGAGAGATGGGGAATGACATGCGGGAAAGGGCCGCACAGGTCGGGATTTGAACCTGCGCCCCCGCAGCGAGACTTTGCATATGGGGTGGCCACTCTATCAACTGAGCTAAATGCTGCCCCGAATCAATGCACTTTTGTTTTTTTAGCTGCATCACAGTACGCAGAGGAATACAAGAGCAACAGGATGTCAGGCTGTAAATTTCATGAAACGGTGATGGACTGTTGGAAGCTGAGAAGAGTGACAACAACAACAATGGAGGGCAACATGAGGTTGGGAACTGCTACACTGAAGCTCTCTGTTCCAGTGATTACTCTCAGGCCAACCACATTTCTCTTCTACTGCCGTCCACTGTAATTGACTTTTCGGCTGACAGAGCTGCCCGGTAGGAGACATGCTCCATGGTATTGTTTTGACATCACAGATGATGAAGAAGGCATCACAGGTAAAACATGAGTCTCATATAGGCTGATACAGGACTTTAGTGTGCCCCTGAACTGAAAAAAAGAAACAAAGAGCTGTATCTTCATATAGAAGTCATAATTGAAGTAAGTAAAATCCCAGGAGTCCCATAGAGTCAGGAGTTTAAAAAGTGCCTAGAAACCAGAGAAACAAATGGTCGGAAAAGGAAGTGCTAAGTGTTCCTGTTCAAGGAATTAAAGAACAGAAAAGCAGTGGTTTCCAAACTGTTTTAAACCACAGCCCAAGGAAACAAGATTTTTTTTTTCATGGCATCCTACCAGCTCCAGTATTTCTTTTATTTTGCACATGAAGTGTCTGTAGGGAAATTATCAGAAGTATTCTGTGGTGAGATTCATTGTGTTTTTAGCCTACTTCCTGTGAAATGTGTACAGTTTGATATTGGCAATACCCACCATTATATTACTTGTTATTGGATCAGAACCCAAAATGTCAGTATCTCCGATCCTTATCAACATTTCCCTGAGCTGTGTTGATTCTGACAAATATTTCCACCACTTCCTCAAACAGTTGTGAATTTGGAAAACATGCGAGCCAGGCATCTTTAACAACTTTAACAAATAGCTCAAAGTGTGAGCTATTGTGTTGCTAATCTCTAAAAATTCTCAGCTACGCCTCATTTATATTGTTTTTAAAAACAGATGATGAATGTGAGGTTCAAGCAGATGTGTGTGGTGACTCCCAGCTGTTTTCCATCAAAATAACAGCTGCATGTTGATGCACTTTGCACCAGTGCCACCTATGGCATCCACATGTTCCTATAGAATACTCTGTTTTGTTCTTACGTCACCTCAATCCTCATCACATCCACCTAAAGTCCAGCACAGGCAGCAGGTGTTTTAACTTTCAGCAGAGTGGATTTTGTGGCTTTGGATTTATTTGTAGTTAGAAATGCAAAAATCGGGGGGGAAATGCAGCAATCAAAACAAAGAGACACACTTGTTTGCATCCTTGCCTCTCTCTTTCACATATACAAACATTGTATATACAAACACAACCTCTCTCTCTCTCTCACACACACACACACACACACACACGCTAATTCCAGGTTAATGATCTCCTCTACGTGGCCTCCTCATAGATAGTTAAACACAAGACAAAGGCTGACAGTTTTATGGTGCTTTTAGAAGGAAAGAGCGATGCAGGAGTAAAAACACGCACATGCTCATTGAGGGGTTACAGCAAACACTAAACATGCAAAACTGCAAGTTAGAAAAAAGGCTTTGTAAGCACTATGACACAATGAAAAGTCATTATAAATATATATGAACATGATTTGCCATTTTGTGCCAGACTTCAATATTTTTAAATAGTGCCTTTTCATGCCAGGACTTTTTTCTTTTGAGGCTGGAAAAACATTTGGACCACTAGACTCTCCAGTGAAATCCATACTATAATCAATATGTGCAATACAGGGCCAACAACCTAATATATTGTGTGCTGTCTGTTCCTGAAGGAGGCCATCACACAACCTGTTTCTGATCAGCTGCTTCTTGTTGCACAGTATGTGGTTAAGACTCCTCCTGAGCCTTTTTCCAGACTGATTTGAGAAATCAAGCAAATGCAGCAAAATATATATATATATATATAAAAAAACAGCAATAATCTGATGCACAGACAGAGAGAAAAAGAGGCATGTAAAGACAGACAGATACGGAGAAAACAACAGATGTGTGAGAGGACAGTGAAGCACGGCAGAACAAACAGTGCAAATTCCTCCATGCCTGCACCCAGAGGTGATAAATGGGAGCAGCGGGCCCTAATCAGATGTTCCGCCAGGGTTATCGGCTCCGTTCGATAGATCGTTACCAGCCGCGAGTGTGCCTCACTTCACCTCCTTATCTCGTCACACTCCTCCATCCCACGCCACTATCACTCCCAACTGGAATGTCCAATGAAGACATGAGAGTGGACGGGAGACGAAATGAAGACGGAGAGAGAAAACAAGGCAAGAAGTGTAATCTCTGTACTTAGCCCCGATCTCTGCTGCCATCTCGTCAAAGTGGGGAGTTATGGCGTGAGAGGGAGAGATATCATCAGGGTGGGTGGGCGTGTGGGTAGTGGGGTGTTAAGAGCAGGGTGTGTGACAGAGATGACTTCAAGTGTAAATGGAATGCTCTCTTATAAATGGTTATCTGCTGACCTGAGTGTCGACCAACTGTGTGTGTGTGTGTGTGTGTGCGTGTGTGTGTGTGTGTGTACACCTCCATCCATCTGCGTATACGCACACAGCAGAAAGATAGCTGCAATTCCTCCACCTACTGTGGATTATACTAACAGGAGACATGCACGCCTTTCAAGGTCTGTGGCAAAAACTCAGATAGACAATAGAGCTGTCCTGCAACACCATGTCTTTTATGTCAGACATAAAGCTGGACTGGAAAAGACATAATCCAGTTAACCGGAGATGTTTCCTCCATCAACCCTGTTTGTTTCTTGAGGCAGCTGTGTGTTTTGCCAGAGAGCTTGACAACCAATACAATCCAAACATGAGAAAAAGGAAGGACTTTAAAATACTGTAACTCAATAAGCAGAATTATTTGTATATCTTGGGCCATTCTTGAACATCAGTGCAAGTTCAAGTGAACTTGTAGCGGCAGTGAAATATCTGATACTGTAAACAGATGAAAACAAACACAGAGGTTTGCAGTTTGTTAATGTAATTTTTCTCACCATTGCAGGAAAGGTTGCAGCTGCCAAGTTTATGTCTCAGAAAATATCCTTTATTCAGCTGCAGCATATCTTAAATTCCTCGCTTAACTTCTGGCTAATACTGTTTACGGTATGCTCTAAGTTGAGGTGAAGTGACGGGTGGTCTTGTGTTCTGCTCTGTTCTACTCTCTGAGGCTTTGCAGGAAGTGTTTCAAGACGGTTTAGTGAAAAATTTCCAAAGCTCCCTTCTGCATCAAACAATTGACTCTTTGATTGAAGCCAACTAATTATTTGATCATGCTGGGGCTTTGGGACACGTTTCGCTGCAAAGGAAGTGGCTTACCTGGGTTTAGGCATTGAGAAATGCAGCCAGGCATCATAAGACAAGGAAAACAGGCGTTTAATAAGGGCACTTCATTTCAGAATAAGCCCAGGGCTGTCTGGACCCGGCTAATCTCCTGAAAACCCACTTCTTAAAGCTTCTAGCTTGTTTGCCTTTAAAGTGTGGGAGGTAGGCTGGTAGAAATCCGGGCTGTTGACTTAGGTAAGAGGTCTAGTGACAGCTCAGCTATAGCCATGCAATGGGGTGTGCAGAGTCAGAGAAGAGAAGAAGAAAGGGAGGTTAGTATGATGACAGACAAGTGCATGAAGGCATAAAATAATTTTATAATATTTGAGCTACAGGAGGCATGTGTGATTCAACTTTCCAGACACTGGAACGTCTTTGAAATGGGCCACATTTACACACAGCCACTTTATGTGCCTTGGGCAGACTGGATTGCTATCCGATATCGAAAAAGCCAAGCGGGAATGCAACCAAGAAGCATTCGAGAAAATCTGATCGTTGGTCGGTGGGACTAGCCACAGAGAACCTGTCCCTGTTATGATGACAGCTGAAGTGACCCTGGAAAGTAGCTCCCAGTCACATATGCAACATTTGTTATCCCCAGTCCAATCAACCAATCTCCTGGATTTGAGTAGTACTGACCCTGACAATGCGATTGTGATCCGGCTAACTTAAAACACATATATGCAGTGAAACAAAAGTTTGTTGCCACCCATCTGGAGTGTATGTAACAATGAGACACTCGAAATGATCAGTGTAAATCGGGACTTAGAAGAGAAAACAGTGTGCCAATCATAATGAATGTGCGGTCAAGCTCACCTAGTAAAAGTAAAAGTAAACTAGTAAAAGTAAAAGAAGATCAACTTTAAAACCACAGATGGATTTTCCTGGATTATTATGGAACCTTCTCTCTGGTAAGACCCAGCAGACAAACAGCAAAAGATGGGAGAGCAAACAAACTTTTGGCTGCGCTCTGAGCCAAGCCAAGCTTAGAGAGGCCTCCACACCTGTCTGTCTGTCTGGCTAGCTGGCTGGCCTGGGAGCGCAGCGGTGAATTAAACTCATCACAGTTAAACACAGATGACACAGGAACAACATTTGGAGTTCCTCTTCTGTGACCTGTGAAACCAAAGCCATTTCTGTGCATCCTTGACTCATCATAACCACGAGGTTACAGCTCAACCACGAAAGCCAAACCTGATAAGAATAGCACAGTTTCCCCTTGCTGGCTATTATAGCCCTCATGGTGGCTGTGGGTATTTGTTCAGCAATATGTCACCCCTCATTAATTGAGTGAGCATTGACCTCTTGTATTTGTTTTCCACTGGGATGCACCTTACCAATATTGGTCAGTGTCTCCCCACTCACTCTACAATACATTACCTTGTGAAGGATTTATAAAAGGTTTGTGAGCAGAGACCAGCATCTGAAAGCGTCATCCTTTTTTCCACTAAATATGTCTCAACTGGAGTTCTCCTAAAATATAAATATGAAAAAAGACGCAGTTGTACATAAAACCACACACGGAGTCTTCTCAGAGGCACTCTCCATGATTTTCTACACATGGACTACTGCTAAGTATATTCAAGTGTCTGTTTAACGTAAAATTATCTGTTTCCACCCATAAATAAGATCGTAAAATCATTTGATATCATGTTCAGAGTTGCTGCATTTGCATGTTTAAGCCACAAATCTGTTATCTGCATCTGTGTGTGCACGGGACAAACAAAACGGGACACGGTCATAAACAAGAAACACTTGAAAGCTCTACCGAAAGTCTGAAACTCCACAGGGAACCTTTAACAGTGACTGTTACCATTACCAGAGGACCCTGCTGGGCATTAGGACATGTTCGTAGCTGCAGCGTGTCACACAGCATGAGTCATTCAGCACACAGTGTCACTTCACTAGACCTCAGTGGAAAGCAGGACGTCCGCAAGGCAAACAGTGATGAACGTGCTATTCTAGGAATGAAGATGAAAAAGGAGCTGGAAAATATGCTTCTGGTCCCCCAATTTAAAGTTTTCCACCTCTTGCTCTGCTTTTTTTTTTTTTTTTTTGTCAATGGGTCATTCTGAACAAGTGATGAAAGCTAAGGAGAATAGATGACTGAACAAGTGGTCTACATGAATCATGTGGTAGGGTGGGGGATACATATGGTTCACAGAGAGCGCACTTGAGACTGGATGTAACGCAGGGGCTCTTAAATCTACCCGAGCCCCAAGAGGATACCCTCAGAAAATGAGGTCTCTATCTGTGCTACTGCCGCAGCTGGCTGTGAAACACATCAGTTCAGGCCGAAGCTTAAATCACTGTCATCGCTTTATTTGCTATGGGTCACTTTAAAGTCTGAGATTCTTACATCTTCACGCAGGGAGGATTTGCTTACGTAAAAAGGTAAATCCAGTTTTAAATCAGATCATCGGCGTAGACGGAGCCGCTGCGTTCTTCTCTGCTTGGATTTCGCAAACACAGATTACACAGGGAAGGTGCCTTTCAATGAATAGGTCTGCTTCTGGCTCTGTCTGCTGATCCTGCTCCATATTTTTCAGATTCGTTTCAGACAGATTGTTTGGCTGCTATGCTTTTCTTCCTTTCATTTATCTTGATTCTAATTTGTAGTTTCACTTTGGCCACACGTGATATCCAGATTTTTAGGCCAGTTTTGAAACAAAAAGGACCACCCAGAAGAGTTTCAGGCCTCTTTCTACTATAGCTTTCTAAGTCGCTCTACATAAACCGCTCCAAACGAGCAAGAGACACATTAAAAACCAATCGGATGGCGATGACACACGGTAGTCGTGCAAGGCCTTATTTGCAAAGCAGATGGAAAGCCTTGGCCTGTCCAACATTAATTACAATCACATTCAGGGAGGAAGCCGTCCCTCCTCCAGGGCGGTTAGGACTGTGTGTACGGCTGGAGGAGATGGCAACCTAATCCCCCGGTCACCGCAGAAATCTGAGGGAATCGTCAAAAGATGCACAGGACGCGATTAATCAAAGTGGAGAGCCAGATGTGCAACAACACACGAGTATAAACCCAAACTTACACAGCACAGGAATACCGAAACCACAGACACAGAAACACCACGCCGCCACCATCACACTCCCACACAGAAGCCAACAGAGGGGCTTCGATATTTGAGACCAAAACGACGGCCTCCTTCTGTCTGAATATCTGGTTTTCATCACTACATGTTGCAACACCAATGCTCACAGGACCAATAAGTAGAGAAACATTTGCTTTTTCTAACTCCACTCCTAATTCTCTCCTTGATGTGTGGCACTGAGTGACTATTAAATGATTTATATAAAGGTGAGGGGGAAATTATTTTAAGGACTTCCTGTTTGAGGAGAAGTTTAAGGAAGACTACATTCTTCGGCAGTGATACATTCCCACTGTTCTCATGGTCTGGATCATGACAATGCCCTTAGTTCCCAAGGAGAACGACAATCAATCTGGATTTAAGCCTCCTTGTCCACCAGCGTTTGACTCTGGCAGCGCCTCTGTTTATCTTAAGGCGCTCTGTTTAGAGTCTCCCAGTAAACACTGGAGCTGCTAATGGAAGGAAGGCCTTTTGGCTTTTATGTTCCAAACTCGTTATGATTAAAGTGTCCCTCTTCATCGTCACTGGAGCTAATTAAAGACAAATCTGCTTGGGTAACACAAACAATGCAACGCGATTTACGCACAGAAACCGCAACTCGCAGCGCTGGAGGTCAACGGCAGGAATAGCCCTTTATATACAAATACCAGCGGTGGTGGTTGATGGTTTACTGAGGATACTAGGTCTGTTTTTCCCGCGAAGACATAAATCATGGAGTAGATTGCACAGCAGGACTGACCACAGAATTTCGGTCCTATAAATGAGCGGAGGAGGGCAAATCTGTCCGGTGGACGTGAAACAATAAATTACTCCGGAACAATACATACCTCATCAGTTTTTCGAACCCACAGAGGAGATGGGGGGGAGTATCGGCGCGGTTCACACAATGATCTATCACTAAACGCGCGTAATGGTGCGTGTGCCGTGCTAGTGTCAGTGATGGAGTGGTAAATTAAAAAATATGGGTCAAATATGAGCTCGTTGACAAATTCAAATTCCAAAGTGAAAAATAAACAGAGAAATATATTTTAAGATGAAGTGGAGGTCTTATTCATGCTTTCTTTTAAAAAAAAATCAGATCCTTGTAAATTTATATCATTTTGCTGTGTTAGATTCTCCCACCTTGCTTGTGCCAAACACCTGTTCACCCTTAACTCAATCGCTCAAAGTGAGATGTCCTATTTGATTCATCATTCTAACAAAAACATCTTACCAGAGCGCAATTACGCACAAAAACTAACCGTAAATTCAAGTGACTTACCCAGATTGACGAAGCTCATCACCATATCTGCGTCATTTAGAAAGGCAGTTTCTTGATATGTGGCCAGAGGAGGACTCTGGGTCGTACGCATAGTCTGATATCGGTCCAGCATGCCTTCCACTTGGCTTTTCTCCTCGCTTGATATGGTGTTGTATAAGTCCAACATGAACAGTGGAGCGGAGTTGTACTTTCCGTGCGACAGATGCGGTCTCGGTCTGTGCGGCAGCCCGAGGATGGACAGGATCTCTTTCTGCATCTCTCTCTTCTCGTGCGTCCGCAGCCGCCGGTGGATGAAACCCGGGTGCACTTCGTTGTTTCCATCCAGTGAATAATTACTCCCCGCGACCAGGAACATGCAGTAATAAGCGCTCCACCACAATCCGACCAAGGCAAGCCAGCAGCTGGTCATGGTGTTGTCCCGCTGTGCTCTCCGGAGTCCCAAGTGTGTCTGGCTTGGAGTTTCAGTCGCTTATCCAAATGTAAAATGTGCGTAATGGTAACCAAAGTCCGTCCGAGCGCGCTCTTATCTGTGGCAGCCGCAGATCAAAAGCGAGAAAAGACTCGTGTATCAAGCCATTTGAAATACTTTCTAAAGAGAAAAGCGCAAAATAGTGTCGGCCCTGCTTTCATTTCTGATTCCCGTAGCGCGCTGTGCTGCTTCAGGATAAAGTGCACCATGTGAAACTTTATTCTGAGCGCTCCGGTAACTCGGTCAAAAGACACCGTTTGATACGAAGTTCACTAATAAAACAACAACAAGTCCTCTGACAGAAGCCATTTTACTCAAGCGGATATGTTTGCTCTCCAAAATCTAAGATTTCCAACCGTTGCGCACTGACAAAAGCCGCCCTTTAACAGCTGAAGTGGTCTCAGTGACGGTCACCTACTCCTACAGACTGTGTGTGAGACTCTAACAGGAATCCGCAGGTTGCAGTCCATAATATGCGTGCGCGCGCGTGGACGTGTGTGTGTGTGTGTGTGTGTGTGTGTGTGTTCGCGTCTCTGTGTGTGTATGCGTGTCCAGAAACCGCCCACTCCGTGCGCACTTAGCCAGAGGTGGAGCTCTTCAGGCTACAAGGACAACTCTAACATCATATTTCCATATTTTGTTCGCTGCAGAATAACAGCCCGTCTATTCTCATAAAAACGCAACGTTTGCGTTTATATCACTCATAATGCTCTTGTTACAATCTGTTACAGCCTCTGTGATATTTTAACTTCATCAGTTTTTGATACTTTTTTGTTGAACTTCTTTATGTTATTACTCATATTGGGGTGCAGCTTCGGATCAGCCATCTGCTTTTTAGTTTCGTGCAGCGGAGTATGTTGTTTCCTGTGACATCTTGAATGAATTTACTCCTCGAGAATGTGAAAAATTACGCACTTTAACGACACTGTCAAGTCTGCTATAATGAAGGATGACTCCCATCTTTACGCATCCAGAGGCAAGGTGTGTGTCCATTCCGGTTAGGCAGAATAAAATGTTGCCCAGTTGAGGCACGACCCCTGACGATGGAGTGGGAAACAGCAAGCAATGAGGCGCAGCACCTCCAGAGCAGTGATCTGCTGTCCGCCAAACACGGAAATAAAAGCTCCTAAATATTCCAATTAAATTCTATAACACTGCATGATAAGGCTGCACCTTCAAGTCACAGCCTTGATTAAAAAATGCACCAATATTACTAAAATACCTGCTTCAAAAGGTCATGCTGTATTAATATACAGCTGAATTTGTCCCAGAAATCTTTTTATGTGATCATAAAAAAAATCTTTTAAATCCTTATTTCCTTCTCTCCTTCCCTCCTTCCTCTCATCATTCCTTACACCCTAACCTGTGTTATGTCTTCATGGTGCCTTCAGACTGCGATGGTCCTGATGATAAGGCCCAAAGGTGTCCATATCTCTCTGCGTCTCTGCTACTGCTGCCGCTGCCAGAGCCTATCTTATCTGCATGTGAAGAGTGAGAACCAGCATCAAAGCTACACATACCACCACCAAACACACACACACACACACACACACACACACACTTTACTGCTGGGTAGCTTCCAGACTAAATACAACATCTCACTCTAATACAGCTAAAGCTAAATGTCATATTTTTACTTTGCAGCATGTTAAAGAATCATGTGTTTTTGCATATTATTACACATTCACTAAGACATTTGTAGGCTTTCATTTAACATTACTGGCAACCAGTGCGTGCCACACCGTACCAGAGGAGATGTTTCGATTTTAAAAATGTTTTTCTATCCTTCAAGCAGAACCCCTGTCAGTACAGTATGAAAATAATAACTTGAAGCTCGTTTGAGATAAAATCACATGCGTACCTGTGCGTGTGTGTGTGCGCTTGAGGGGAAACCAACTGATCAAACTCTAAAATAACAGAAGCAGGGCTGAAGACACCATACTGGGCTGACAGAGAACCAGTGCTCTCAAGGTTGTCATTTATCAGCTGTTTTTAGTTTGTCTTGGACTCAAAAGTCCCGTTTACTTAAATTCCTGATTTATAATACAGATTCAGCGGTTAAGCCTTTGTTGGCTCTCGCACTAAACACAGAAACAGGGAGAAAGTCCTTTTGCGGACAAAACTATGAAAGGAAACGGGGTGATTCTGACCGCTTTATACGAGTCAGCTCATGGAATCCATGTTTTAAACACTTCATGGGCCATTAACCATGTGTCATATTATACAAACACAAACCGGCACCAAAACATCCACAGCTTCTTCGTCATTGGTGCTTTCTAGTCCTATCCAGTGACCCGGTGATAAACATGCTGAACGCTGTGGGCTGACAATGATTGAAAAAAAAAAAGCACTTAAATACTTCTATATGTCCTTAACATTTTGCTTGACATTAAGCAACTGTGTGTGTGTGCATCCCCGGAGGCAGAGCAGGTGATGTGTGTGTATGCTGGATGAATTGGGAGCAGAGGGAGGAGGAGGAAACATTAAACAGAGGTTCTGTGTCCTGTCATCACACTGTCTAGACAGGACACCTCCTAGACCTAATGAGGTCTTTGTCTGTCTGTATCTATCTCTTTTACACACACACACGCACACACACACACACACACACACGCGTCACCATATATCTTGGTTTTAGTTCATCTTCTGTCTTCCTGTGAGACATTTTTATTAAAGAGCATTAAAAAGGTCACAAAGGAGTTCAGACAGAGAGAATCCTGTATGCGTGTTGTGTGCTCAAGTACGACACACGCACGTCCGTCCAAAAACGCAAAATTAAGGGGAAGTGTGCTCCAAAACCAGAGGAATGCTTACACCTGGCACTGATCTGACAAAAAGTGCTGAATCTTCTGCAATAATTACAGTATATTGCTATAGTTACTAGGTCATACGCACACACACACACACACACACACACACACACACACACACACACAAACACGTTTTATCCCAGTAATCAAGAGTTTTTCAAGTCAAAGGAACAATGGCAAGCTGCAGCACGTTTCATGCTTTTGATGCCTTCTTAGTCTTTTGTGTTGGATTAGTTTTGTGGTTGCGGCCTTCCTATAGGTAAAAAAAAAAAACCCAAACATGTATATTTATGATGCATGAATAAAGAAATCATACCAAAAGGCTGATATGCACACAAAAAATGCACACTTTGTTTTAGGTTTCAGCTTGGGTTACACCTAGTTTTGGTGAAGATAGATAGAGCTGGTATGTGTGCGTGTGTGCATGCGTGTGTGCAAATGTGTGTGTGCATATGTGTGTGTGTGTGTGCACACAAGTTAAAGCCCCAGTTTATACTTGATGTGGAGCTCCATTCCCTCCCAACCTCCAAGTCCAAAAAGGAAAATTGTGCTGTGCAACAATTGCAAATTTTGATTTTAAAATATATGTTAGACTAACTTTACCTTTGGGTCTCATCTTTCTGGTATTTAAGATGTTATTTCCCCTAAAACTGTGTGTATTGCTCATAATTACAACCCACACAAAACCTAAATGATAATAATTAAACCTAAAAATACAACAGGGTGAATAAAGTGAACATTCTTAGCCTTTTAGTGGGACTTTATTGTAGAATACTGTGGCCTTGCAGTTGCATTTCTTCAAAAAAAAGTCAGCTTAGTTCTTGTATTTGACACAACTACTAGTCACTCAGTGCTGCTTAGCTAACAAGTTAATGTGGTTGGACAAGTAATGAGCTAATACAAAATCAATCATATTCAACATTGTCTAAAACAGTACAGACTTTGACCAGGTTTGTTCCGTGTTGAGTTCTACTGTACATTTAAAAACTTAACCATTGTCCATGGATGCAGAGAGATGTGTTTGATCACCTGTAAAATCACATTTCACAAGGCGTCTGCAAATTACATCCTAGGAGAATTTCCCTCCTCTTCCTGCTCCAGTAGCAAACGTGGTTGCACCGGCAACAGATTCTGATTGGATGACAGGAACTCCGTGGTCGATCTCGTACTGCATGGCCTGGACAGAGGACGGCAGATTAAATGATCTGCAAAAGACTTTTTTGTGCATCAGAACGTCTTTTCTTAACTCTACCTGGTAGTGGTTTGAGAGGGCAGAAGTCATAAAGTGATGCTAATCATTTCAAATATGAGAAAAAGCTAGAAATATGAACTTTAAAAAGCTGTGAAAGAACCAAACAAACTTGTAATTTGGAAATAAATGACATTCTGTGCACAGTTTCTACTTTTTTGATCTGTCTGTAAGACTTTCTGGTAGAAACTTAATGCAAATGAAGCTGAAAAGAGAAACTGTTTAGGTTACCAACAGAAATGACAAATGATCTCTCAGGAGAAAATGATTTATGGACATTACAATACCAAAAACACTGCATTGTGTCAAGGATTTATGTCAGTAAATCAGTAAAAGAACTGACCTGACCCTTCTGTTTTATACATGTCATTTGTAGCAGACATGTTGGCCTCATAGATAGAGTATGATTAGAGTAGAACGTTATGTATACCTGTTTGAAGGACGGAGCGTCGTAACAGCTGTACATGGCTGAGGAGCGGTCGGCCCGCAGACACATCTGAGGGAAGGAGCTGATCTGCTCTGCTAACTGCAGGGCTGTGTGTAAAGCTGTGGCAGCGACAGGAAGTGACACATATGAACATGGACAGAACATTATGCACACACTGGGAAATGCAGCCATTCATAAACATAGGAAATGCATACAGGTTGCTGTATCTCTGCGAGCTGCCACTCTGCCTCCCGGCCCACATGAAAGTGCTGGACCACATCCCAATCAGTCCTATGAAAAAAAACTACTCCTCATGATGCCACACTTTGATGCCCTGTGTATGTGTATGTGTTGGTGAGCTGCTACTGCTTCACTTCCCTCTGATGTTAAACCCGCGCTAAGTGATCATCCCTCAGAGAGGCCAATTAGGCTGAGGCTTGACTGTGGGAAGAGGAACTTCCTAAAGGAATTAAGCTAATCTTCTTCTAATGTCTAAAAAGGAGAGGGGGGGGGGGGCATCGGCGATTCACACATGGAAAGGCTTTTTTAGGGATTCAAGGATACAGGAGTGTTCATGCATTAATAAAATACAGGAAATGCCAGATTGAAATGCGTGCATAGCTTAATCCGCAGACTGCTGCTTGAATGAGTGAGGAGAGGACAGTGCTAATGTTGAGTTATGGCTTCAGTGTGGGTTTTGCTGCCAAATAAAGAAAACAGATTCACTGGAACAAATTTAGATTATATATGATTTTTGTCTGATCTTACCTACAAGACAGTCTCTTAAAAACTATGTTTCCTGAATGAAACTGGGTCACAGGCCTGTTTCTCTGTGGTCTCTACATGACTGGTCTTCACAGTGAATAACGATTTCTACTTCCCCCCAACAGACGGAGGACTTCCAGCCTCCCACATATCTGGTCTTCACATCTCTACCCTTTGCCATCAAATGTCCTATAATACTAACTACAACGTACTGTAAACACACTACAAACATCCTTGCATGCACTGGACTGAATTTTCTGAATTTAAGTCATCTTTACCTCACACTTGTCAACATGTTTGTGTTGCGAGTAAAAGAATCTGCCTCTGTTTGGCTACTACAGTATGAATCTACAGAAGCTCTGCAACGGCAGTTATTTTTTAGACTAATAATCATAAGATTTTAATGATGTAATAATATGTAACGAGCATTTTTACACTGCCATTCTGATTGTGAAATACATCCATTTATATAAAGCATAAACACTGATGCAAATGAGATAGGTTGTACATTTTCAGTCTGTGCCAATATGATATGAAGTGTCTGAATGATACCAAACTACGTACGTAGTTTGGTATCATTCAGACACTATCCAATTTAATGTCCAGTATCAAAAAAATGCTTAATATTCAGTAACAGAGTTAAATAATCTCTCCTGTGTAGATCAGGAAATATCTAATCAAAGATCAGCCTGAGAATCTGACCAAGCATTCAGTGCTAACTTTGTTAATACAATCAATTCCAGTATTAGCAATGCAATGAGGAGTGACAGGCAGCCCCATCTATGACACAGCACTGATGAACACACAATCTACTTAAATAATCTACAATACCTTGCCCATCAGGAACAACTCGGTTAGCCAGTCCGTAGGCAAGAGCCTCCTGTGCTCCGACTGGCCTTCCGGTCAGAATCAGGTCGAGGGCTCGCGACAGACCAATGAGACGAGGGAGCCGCACTGTGCCTCCGTCAATCAGGGGAACTCCTGAAAGATGAGGAGGTGTTCAGTATGAAATATGTCTCTGTGCCAACATATGACTGCAATACAAGGTGTACCAAAGAGAGTGCTTCATCTCAGGCCAATGTATTTATACTCATTTACACTAAAAGTTCTCTTACACTGGGACCCAAAGGACTGGTAGAATTATCTATTAATCACCTGGACAGTAAGTATTAGTCTTTTATCAAGATATCAAGACAAATATTCTTTAAGTATCAGAATTGGCTGTTTTTTTTTCTGTTTGGCATTATTGTAAAATATCTTTGAAAATGAATGAACGATTGAGAATGAAAATAACAATGAACTGAACATCTATCTTCACACGCTGAAGAGTAGTCTGTATTACAGACTGAAATATCTCCACCATCCTGCTGCCCCGTTGCGCTCACGTTTAGAGATGACTGAGTGAAAACTCTATGCGTAAGGGGGTGGGGGTCTTCTAAAGTTACCTTTAGACGAAAAATTTGGATTACTTAACTGTAAAAGGTGAAAGGAAATGTAGGCCACTGTGCCAGTGTATTGGGTTCAGGTCACTTCAGCTGTGTGAAAACAGCCAAAGAAACACTTAGAAATGCATAATATACTCTTGGCATTAATCTAGGTTACAGCTGTCAGGGGAGGAGTTTTTAAACAGTTTTACTCCTTAACTGTGACTCTGTTTTCTTTCCGTCAGTACGTGAAAACTAAAACTCCTCCTTACTCTCAATCTCAATGGACACATTTGCATTATTACTGAGTTTACGAGAGAGAACGAGGGATAGGAGGGAAACGAGGGAGAGAGAAACAAGACGAGAGAGAGAGAGAGAGCGCATTGCAAGGTACAGTAAGCTTCTGGCATCTATCCTAATTTCTAAAGAGCACCAGCTGGAATTGGCATACTTTCTACCGTTCAGCGCTCCCAAGTTCCACGCCACAATCCCGACTCCCTAATTCCTCCAAGTCACTGATTCTATTTGACCGCCCCTTATTGAGAGCACATGTGTCGGACATGTTTTCATAACCCCAAATCATCATGCTAGCTTTCAGTTTTTTTTTTTCTCCCTCCTCTCTCATTCTGTAGGGAGTCGTGGAAATACTGGGATTGTGTTCATACTCTACGAGCTCCTCTCTTTCCCCATGTCGTTCAAATAAATTAAATTGGAATACATGGAATACCAGTGTTAATACATGTGCGACCAATCCAGGGGCCTGGTCTGGGTTCAGACAGTCAGCACATATGGCTCTCTGACAGACAGAAGACTGTGATTAGGCGGGGGAGGAGAGTGTTACACTGTCTGCAAATGCTAGATTTCACTCAATTTTTCAGTCATCCCCCATTACAGGAATGTATTCAACTGAAATGTAAATTACAGAGTGTACGGATGAGCACCCTGAGCTGATGAAATGCAACATACGTGATGCCTGAATTCCTTGTGCTGCAGCGCAGGTGTGTGTCTTGGTCTGTGTGTGTAAGGTTCAAGGTCTTTTCAATATTGACTGAGACAACAACTGAGTGTGTTTCAGCCAAGGTTTCGCTCTGTCGAGCTTTGTTCTGCACCACATGTAACTACACACACTTACATGCACAAATGCATTCCTATACAAGTACGTCTGTTCAGTAGTCCAGTGGTTTCCAACCTTTAGTGTGTTATATATATTCGTTAATACACATTATGCATTCATTTTAAACTAATATTTAAAAAGTGGTCATTAATATCAATATTTAGGTCAGTTGTACATCGTTATATATCGAATGGTAAACTCGTAATGGTCAAAAAGTTGAGTGAGGATTGTTGGGCACTTTTCTCCCTCGGTGATTGTCGTATTGGCTACGTATTGGAAGGGGAGGGACCACTAGCATTGTGAAATAGCGCCCGAGGAAGCTGTTGGAGCTCAAGCGGTTGTAGTGAATACAGTAATGTAAGCTCTGTATGCGCTTTATACTTTGACAGTCAAATGTTGGCAAAGAAGAAGAAGAAGAAGCAGTAAAATGTGGCAAACATCTTTTTCAGTAAACGGCCGTACTCAAATTAAGATAACACTAACCTGCCAATTAACAATTTGTTGAGCTACTACAACTGCAGAAACAACCTCTGTGGTACACATACCCCTGGTTAGGAATCTTTACTCTAGTCAACAGTGAAAGAAGGTTCCTGAAAGCTTCTCTAGGCTGTGTCCAGTACTATCAATGTTCGATTAAAACAAAAGACAAAAAGCCAAATAAAAAAGAATGACAGCTAGAGACTGGAGGCTGGCTAGAAAACATTAAGAGGCACACAGAGGTGGAATGAGGCAGAGGTAGACGGAGACTGACACTAAAAAGGACAGATAAAAAGCAAGGTTGACCTCCAGTCTGTGCTGCTGTTGGCACCATCGCTATCAGCAACCGGAAGGATCTCCCTTCTTATCCACAGCATTCGTCTCCAGCACCTTCAACCCTCACCCTCCTCTCTCTGTCTGATAGTCCCGTCTCTGATGTGTCCTGTTTGCGGGAATCTACACAGACCTGTGCTTTGTCCCACATGAATGGGAGCTGGGAGGGTTGGGAGCATCGCCTTTAAGTAGTTTTAACTCAAAAGGCATGTTTGAGGCTGAGGCGGAGAGCAGCGGCTTCTGATCCTCTATTTCAAGTTTCATGGAAGAAAATGTTTGGCTGTGATCCTGATACGAGATAATCAGTCAGCATCTGCAAAACAAAACTGTGGATTTGTCATCGCTGGTCTTCGATAATGAGCTAAACATTTCCAAAGGATCCTCTGCCTTCTTGTTCAAAGCAAGCCCATTGTCAAGACTGTGGTTTGTTATTAACCAGGCTGAACATGCGTCAGCAAAAGCCTATTGTTTAATAACCAGATAGGTGGTTCTCTTCCTGCATCATAGGGCCATCACAGCTTATCAGACTGACATGTAGGAGAGGTCTGGAGGAAGAAAGGAACCTTGTATTTTATCTACTTGCTCCAGAGTTTGGTATAATGTGTCAGTCTGTGATAGCGGCACAGTTCAGCTCTTCCCGAAACTTCTTTGAGTCATCACAAAAAGTTGCACTTAGAAACTTCTTCGGCTTCTTAGGTACTTTTTATGATCCTCAATCAGCATTCATTTGCTAAAAAGTACAATTTAAAAGTATTTCATTATATTTTTCAGCACAGTTCATTTTGAATAATAGCTCAATCATCTAGAAATAATACAAAGTTCTTGAAAACGCCTTTAAAAATCTGAACTATGGCTTTAATTTTTTTTTTTTACAATAACATAATGTTAATGGTAGTTTTTCAACTATGCTAAAATGGAAACAACAGCCTAAAAATTATTTAAAAAGGAGGTTCATCTATGTGTTTTATCTACAACAACAAATGTTACAGATCAGATCTGTTTGCATCTGTATATATTCATCAAGTAACCATCTTTCTCTTGAATCCATAAGCATCTATTCAGTAAGCACAATCAAACCAGAAGAAAAACTACTGATCTGTAGTGGACCGCTGAACTTGTCAACTTGGCAACAGCAAAGCCATCATTTGGTACCTGATATTGGTACCATGTCCGATTTGAGAAGACCACACTCCACGGAACATCACATCCACCATCTACAGCTGCTAATAACCTGTGAATAGAGTGTGAAACACGACACACTGCGGTGTTCTGGTTTGCTGCTGGTGCTGCTGGTATCCTCACCACATCAAAGTAAAACCCACTACAATGGCCTCCCATGAGGGTAATGCGATTAAGTTTGATGTGGATTAACAATTTCCGGACAACTCCAGACTAAATGGACAGAGGGAAAATCGGAGGCTTGCTTTGAAATACTCACTGGGAATCAAGTAAAATGGGTCTCAGTGGCCTGGGTCAAAGATGAGTGCCACACAGTTAACTTGATTTCATCTATTTAGCCCACTGAGTTAAGTCCCGGACTGACTGTATTCTTCAGTTCGCAGAGCACCATTATGTGATACCACCATGGCTGCAAACAGCGCCTTAAACCATGAAAATGGAAGAGGAAGTAGAACCTCATAAGAAAAAGCAACATCACATTAAAGTTTAAACATGATCAGGAACCCAATCCACCCCAAAGTCACCAAATCTGAGGTACTAAGTTCAACTTTTTGATAGAGACATCAGTTGTCATGGTTCGTCTTTAGATTAATATAAAGCTATTTGTAACTGTCCATAATGGTCATCAATTTGTCCACTTAATACACTGACTGATTTCTCTGTCTGCACACAACTGCTGTGTCCATTCACTCTTTATGGAAAAGAAACCTGAAGTTTCAGAAGCAGTGCCGGTCTTGAGGCGAGATGATGTAATCACTGGACTATGTCACTCAGTTTCAAACTCACTGAGCGGGTGTTTGAATTGGCCGGTGTTATGTCAGCTTTGGACTGAGGTTTGACTTCGATTCAACATGTGGCTTCTTCTTCTTTGGCACTCTTCATATGTCCCGCGTCCAGGTATGAGACAGGACTTAAAACTGGGAGGAAGAGAAAGGGAGGAGACACTGACATGACTGATTGGTGTGTGTGTGTGTCTGAGGGGTCACGTTTAGTGGTCTCCATTTCAAACAGGAAAATCAGAGGAGTACTAGAGTAACAATCCTGAACAACCTCTTCATGCTTGCCTGATTTAGCGTCACCTTTTAAAGAAAAATCCATGAATGAAGCATTACTTAACTATTTTAAGTTTCCTTTTCCAGAGCCAACTTTTCTTTTTTTTTTGCTTTGTGATGTTCCTCTGGTTTGAGAAACCAAAATAACATCAGGGAATTAGGTAAGCTCGGTGGTTTTTCATTCAGGTCTCTCAAAATTCTACGAGCAGTAGACACTAATACCAGACCCCAGTGACGCAACCATCTCCTCCTTCTCATTTCCTCCTCGGCGGGGCAGAGGGGCCCCTGACAGGAAGCCGCAGGTTCGGCAGCCAATCACGTGCCAGAAAGCTGTCAGATCCTTATGGTTGCCATTGGCCCACATCAGAGCGGTGTAGTGAGCCTCTGAGGGTTTTTGGACTCCAAAGCCACCAGGGATTCCCTCCGGCTGCTGCCATCTGTGCCCGACCCCAAAATGGTTACAGAATTCAACCATTAAAAGGAAATAATCGGTAAGAAACACACGATCTTTAAATAAACTGTGCGTCCCACAGAGCAGCGCTATGTTTGATGTAAATGGGCAGGGAAGTTTGGTTTTCAATTGTTTAATGTTGAGAAAGTAAAGTAAGTTTAAATGCACACTGCTATGTCTTTTTCCACCATAAAGTGCCTTTTCTAAGCTTAAAGTCTTATGTGAAATGTCTCTTTGTGGAATGTAGCCCCATTAAATCTTGCTAATGCTCCCTCAACCGCACCAGGACTTAAACTACACTAACTACAGGCTTCAGAGGGTGAAGATACTGGTTATGCAGCATTCAACGACGCTGAGTATGTGTATAAAAATGTTGAAAACCAGCAGTTGGAGTAATAATCACTGTTAAACGCACATCTGTATGAAATACCGCAGTGGTTTCAACTAAGCTGGGGGAAACGACTCAAATGTGTTGACAAACAAGCCTTGAAGATATGTGGCAATCAAGAGGCAGAGAATTAATTACTGGGAGGAAATGTGCAACTTAATGTGTTGAAACCGCAGCAATGCTCATCTCTGCCTCCCAAACATAGTTTTGAGCTGATGGAAGAGGTCTGAGTGCAGGCGTTAGACTAATGTCATCCCTAATGGGACACACAGAGCTCAGGCTGTGATTGTGCTGAATATGCTGAAGGAAGTTTGTCAGCTTGTATCCAGAGATGCACTGATTCATCCGTTCTTAGAAATTAACCATGGCATTATGCGTCTTCTCCTGTGTCTCCTCTAATGTGTACTTCTGTTTTCAATTCTAGTGTTTTCCTGTTTTTCCTCTTTTTGCTTTAATCACAACGTTGTGCTTGATTTTAAATGCTAACAGCAGGTAACATGTAGAATGGTAGCAAGCATGATTGAAACATTCAAATCAATGACAAGCAGAGGACACGTGTAATTAGCACTGAGAGTATAAAGCATGGACAGCGTATGTGTGATGTCACCCATGGAGTTGGTGCTGGTCACCGCCCTGTTGGTAGTCCTGCCTTTACCGCCTCCCAGCTAAAATAAAAACTGGCAAAGATGTGAATCATTGGCGGACCTGAGGTGAGCCAATTCTGTAATGGCACCCACATGTTAATCAAAGCAGCCATGCTGTTCATTATGCATAACTTTAAGCCTAAATGTAATTTAAAGGGATGAGTTAAGAAAATTCACCCTCAGTACCGTTGTCAAGAACGGGGAAATTAGCTTTAATGACCAAAACTGTTTTTTGTACCAGGCTGTAAACGTGTTTATTTCTGCTGTGAAGCTGGACATTTGAATTATTATGATTATGATTAGCAAATTATACAACTCATTGTTCAATTCAACATCTGTAATAATGAGGGGGAAATGGCTCTTTAAATGAAGAGTTACACTGCTGAGACTGGAGCGTGGTTTGGCACTGAAGCCTTGCCACCACACAGTCTGGGAGGACGGTCAGTCAGACAGACAGAGAGACAAGGGCACTGCCAGGATGCTCTCCTGTTAAATTACAGGCCTGAGATGATAAGCCCTGCATGTTTACACTCTAAATCTAGTACTGCCAGTAAATTATAGTACAACAGTTGTATTTATAAACACTATGGTCGTATTTTAAACCCTCTTGCAGCATGGCTAAAGCAGTGACAGCTATAGAGATGCTGCAATGGTCCAACACGAGCCACTTTTACATAGTAAAGCCAACAATGACTTGCTGGGATCAGGATTAGCTTAAAGTGTTTACAGCAGAAGATCCAAAGTACCACTTGTTCTTTTAAAACTATAGCAGAGTCAGCGGGCAAAAACCGTGCCAGTAAGCTACAAGACGCCAAAAAGGGAAAATGTTGTTTATGAGGAAATTGTGTGACATAAATAATATGTAAGCCCTGTTTGGCCCCGCAGTGGAAACCTGGCAGTCGGTTGCTTCCTCTCCTACTTATCAAGACTGCCCAGCAGACTCTGACTGTGATGCCAAGAGGTCACAGTCACTGGTGTTATCGCACTATGACTCCGTCCTCACACACAAACAAGAGGAGGCTGGGGTGATAACAGAGGACAGAAGTAACAAAGTTGAAAAATAGAAACAGCGTCGACTTCCTGGCATTAGGAGACAGATGATGTATGCCCTGATGCAAAGGAAAACAAGAATACTTTTCATGCACAGACAGAAGGAGGAGCAGGCAGAGAATACAGAGGGAACTGAGGTAGTTGGCTGACAATAAGGCCTTCTTACTACCACATTACAACAGGTAGCAAGTGTTTCAAGTAGTTGTAGTAGTTAAGCAAGTGCTACAGGTATCAGTGCCACAATAATAACTCATAGTTTTGAACAGTTGTGATGTTATTTGTCATGGTTGTTGTCGTAGCATCAATGCTATGGGTTACAGTATTAAAGAAAAATATTAGCTGTAATAAAAGCTGAAACACTAGTTTGAAATAGCAGCGCTGATAGTAGAAGACAAGCATGTAGTAGTACTCGTAAAAGTAGAGGGAAAAATGTATTTATAGTTCAAGTTTCACTGAAGCAAGCTTGACCTGAAGGTCACTGGTTCAATCTCTGGACCAGCAAGATAAACATGGGTGGAGAAAGTGAATGGGCAGCGCTTCAACCTCCTTTATTACCACTACTAAGCTGCCTTTAAGCAAGGCCACAACCCCAAAGTCTCAGTGACACTGCTTTGAATAAAAGGTTAAAAATCATCCAACAGCAACGGCACTAGCAGTAACTTTAAATAAAGTAGTAGTAGGAGCAGTAAAGACAGCAGTAGCATGAGGTGTCAGACGTACCAAACCTGCGACAGAACACGCCCATGACGGCGCTCTCTTCCACCACTCTCAGATCTGCCAGCAGAGCTAGCTCAAGCCCTCCGGCCACAGCAAAGCCGCTGACTGCTGCGATCAGCGGCTTCGACAGCTCCAAACGGGACGGACCCTGGAGGAAACACCAGATTAGTACATCAAAACACACACACACACACAAACACACAAATATATATATATATATATTCAAAGCTGTAGGACTTGTGCACAGTGAAATAAACACAGAAGGAATACACATTGTTAACAAGACAGCAAAACTGCTTCCTGTAGAATTTATCCACTGCAAATTACTGGAAATATGTCTATGTGAATGTCTATTTTTTTCCCTATTTCATGCTTTTTTGCTTCTCAGCTTCCCGTGGTTTATCTACTAAAAGTTTTCCAGTGTGTTTATTTCCTGATTTCTTTCTCAAACGCATCAAACAAAAGAGTAACAAATGATGAAGTACTGTATATACTGTGAGAGATGTAATGCTGTAATTTTCTTCACAGGAGGTCCACTCAATCCCAAAGACTTGACATGCAAACAGATTTTATGCAACTTACAGGGCTTCATTTGTGTTGATCATTATTCTTCTATCGCTTGACAAAGAAGTTATTCTTTGTCAAGCAGCAATGTGCCCGAGGACTTACACTGCACATGCACAGCACGCATCTGTAGTTATTGCAACATTTCCCTGATTCGACATCATTCCCTAAACCCAAATCTTCACCACTACCTGTCTTCCCAAAGCCTTAAAAATATTCACAATCACGACAGACCACATCTTCTGGTTTTATATTTTTGTGGAAACCTTTAGCCCTCCATCAAGATTACGAGGAAATATAGATATAACCCTTGCTAGCACGCACACACACAGCCCAAACAGCGCTCACCATCGGACCGGGACCCTTGGTGACATCTTGCTCCAATTTGAGGGAGGCTGTGTGATTGGCCAGCTCTTTCAGATCATAACCAGCGCAGAAATTCCCTCCTGGAGGAGACCACAAAATTACAAAGTATGGCAGCTGGAAAGTCAGAGAGGAAGGGAAAATGATGAGGATGAAAAAAACAACAAGTTGAGCTGGAGTCCGAGGGCTGCAATTTGGATAGCAGCTTGCTTTGGGCTGGCTGGCACACAAATGCTTCTCTTCCCTAAAGAGCCCAAATCCAATACAGTCACAGATCATGCATGTGCTCACACACACACACACACACACACACACACACACACACACACACACACAAATATATATATGCACACACACAATATCCTCATTAATGGAAGACTAACATACTCAAACCACAGCCTCTTCCGTTGGATTCATGTGGTAATTACAACATTACCCAAGGGGCCTACAAACACTATGTCACAGGCTCAGGCAGGGACTCATAAAATCCTCCTCTCTCCTTAATGTAACTGTAATGAAAATGATTATAACGAACACATGTGCCAGCAACACCCATCAACTGGGAGCTTTGATTACAGCTGTGGGTCAGCGCAGGGCAATTATAGAAAAACAGTGCGTCATGCTGTTTATGGGAGCAGCGATGTGACAGAGCTCCCCAAAGCCCTTTGTCCTTATAGGAAAAAAAAAAAAGAGCAGACGCTATGTAAAGCTGGTACAGTCATGGAGCATGGTAAACCATTATTTAGACTCTTAGGAGGTTTGTTAGTGAACAGAGAGGCCAAAGTCTTGCCTCCTGTCGCTGCCTCATGGCCAGGTGGTCATCGTAATTGAGAACTGGTTCTCAACTGAACTATCTAGTGAAATAAAAAGTCAAATAAACAGACAGGCAGATGTTGTATTCACTTATAATTTGTGCAATGAACTATTGGACATTCCAGTGATACCAGGTTTACTGATATGAGAGATGAGCAATGATGACTAAGTGATGGCAATGGTGACTAAGCTGAAGGGTCATTTCACTCAAATAATGAAAAGAAAACACCTTTTCTCTCTGTTGAACACACTGTAAACATTTCATGTGGATCATTTCCTCTGTATGATATGATCAAAAGTATGCGGATAGCCATATCCGCCCTCCGTGGGTCACAAGATGAATCTGAGGTGTGGCGGCATGATTAACAGGGTGGTAGTAAAGAAAAAGAGAATCATGATGTACTAAACTTCATGAGTTTCAGTTTTTTTGTGACTTACTGGAAATTTTAAGCACTTGAAGAAAACAAAATCTGTGTTTGGTTAACCTGGTAAAAAAAATGATATACCCGCAGAACCATAATTAAACATTGCACAATTTTAAGGGGATGCACAGCAAAAAGGTTAGGAGCCACTGTCTAAGACAAGCAAACAGGTCTTTTTCACTGAACACATTTTGACATGTCGCAGTAAGGTTTGCTGTGTTACTGTACGTGCTGCCTCACTGGTCCACTGTCATGACGTACTGGTGAACAGAACAGAGCCCTCGTTAATGTTACGAGGAAGACCTGTTAAGGTGTCTGCTGTGAAGTGTCCGCTGTATAAGGCAGGTATTGTGTAGAAGGACTTCACCCATCAGCGCAGAGACTTGACCTCAGCCCTATTCAACGCTTTTGTGATGAACTGGAACACTAACTGATCTCTTTTTTAGAAGACACGTTGCTGCTCAAGTTTGTCATGTATGTAAAGTTTGGCTGCTGCAAGAACCACAAGCTAAATTCCATTCACATTCCTTTTGAGTGGATTTCTCAAATAAACAAAATAAAAGCAAAAAATTTTAGACACCTCTTCAGGTTACTAAGGAAATATGTTTGTCACTTGATGACCATGTCAAAAAATGCTAAGTTTTTACAGGACTAGAGAGGTTTTTACAGTCTCTAAAAGTGGCATCATCTCAAGGTCGGCTGAACATGTACCTGGAGTGACACAGCTGGGTTGACATGTAGATTGTACCTGACCACAACGCCCACAGAAATCTGAATCCCAAACACTCCAAATATGTGCCAGCATGCTCAAAACCTGCAGAAAGCAATTACTTTTAATTTTCCAAGTTAAAAAAAAAAACATGTCGAGACTGAAAAATGAGAGCTGAGAGAGTGATCGTGTTGGCGCTAATTTGAACAAAATGGATTCCTTATGTTTTCAGAAACACTACATTCAAACTGCTTGTCATCTCATAACACAGACAGACTGCTAATCACCACCGAAGGTCAGTCTTCTTGTTACAGTGGAGCAGCTACACAGGACAACCTGCTGACAGGAATGTGTGGTGGGACGATTAAAAGCACATTACAGACATTGTGGGAATCACAGAAGAGACACTTTAGCCGGAACGACCTACTGTGCTGCTCATTGCTAACCCATTTAACGCGAGCTAATTACTTTCTAACACACACAGTTTTCTGTTCACAGCTGAGACTAGTGGCACTCAACAGCCGTCATCCGGAGAGACTCCAACCTCTGAAGTACCAAACAAAGTATATGCTTGTCTCTTGAGGCCACAGTGCACTTTAAACAGCCGACAGGTTGATCCAGGTTGAAGACATTATTTCCACTGAGGGAAGGAGTTCATTCAGTGTGTGCGATGATTATTTTTAGAGGTATTAGGAGCTGTGGCATAATTCTGGCTTTGGGCTGCTGACACAGTGCAGGCCACCTCACAGGTGTTTGTGTGTGTTTTTTCTGTGTGTGCGCACTAAGTCTGGTCACCTCAGTATGTCAGCTGGATCTAAAGACTCCAGTGAGCGAAGGCTGGAAAAAAGATGCAGAGGAAGAAGGCGATCAAGAAAAGGTGGGTCAAGTGCTGAGGACGCAGGAGAGGAAGAGATGAGGGGCTGAGGAAGGATGAAAAGAAGTTGGAGTGAAACTAGAATTTTCAGTGACTATCCTATGACTTTCCAAAACTGCATCAGAGCACTTCTACGACCCACAAGGTGCTCCCTTTCTGGTTTGGAACGATTTTTCAGCTCATACAAATTAATAATAAAAAGGGCTAAGAGTCTGTTTTCCTTAACTTCATAAACCATGAAGTTAAGAAGTTGTAAAATACATTCTGACATGCTCATATAAAATGACACTTTTGTAAAAGTGCCTACATTCTCAAACTTGCCAAGAGAATCCCTCCAATTCCCTGATTTTCTATTTAAAGGGATAGTTTCAGATTTTGGAAAATGAACTTATTCAGTTTCTTGTAAGTGAAAAATATTAGTCTTGTACTGCTCCTTGTCAGGAAACAGCATGCTGCTTTTACACAAGATATAACCTGTTAATTAGTGAGGTTTACAGGTACTGGTAGGTGGATTTTGTTACCTTTGCACAGAGCGGAGAGCAAAGAGGATAGTGGTTTCCCACTGCTTCCAGTCTTTGGGGAACGCTAAGCTAACTGGCTGCTGGCAGTAGCTGCAAATTTAGCTTACAGCCATAAGAAAGGTATTATTCTTGTCATCCGACACTCTGCAGGAAAGCAAGTAGGCATAATTCCTAAAAAGTGGAACTATTTCTTTATGGTGTAATGGCTGTCAGAGTTTCATGATCTTACAAAAAAAAAATCTATGATTAGTTGTAAAGCTGAAAAAATGAGGGGAAGATAAATGCAGAGAATGTCTGAAAATCCCCCACCAAGACTGAAACCAGGCTCACACTCAGTAGTATGTCTGCCTGAATGTAGTACAAATGAGCAAGACAGTGAACTGAAAAGCAAATTTTCATCCGTCCGTTCTATCTCCTACCTCTCCCATACAGGACAGCCACGTTCAAGTCTGGGTCACTGTCGAAGGCCTCCAGCTCTTCATGCAGACGCCTCGCCGTCTCCTGGTTCACCGCATTACGCACCTCGGGTCGGTTTATCCCCACGGTAACCACGGACCCCCTGCGCTCTGTGACCACAGTCTGTCCCACGACTAATGACAGAGAATGATAAAGATGCACAGACACAAACCAATATGGACCACAACACTTAGAGAGAGAGGCCGACTCAGACACCTTAAAGCCTACAGGAATGTAAAATGGTTTTATGTGGACAGACGTGATAACAGAAAGAGTGACAGAGAGCGAAACAATGAAAGAGATGGTCGGGGCTGAGGTGAGGGCTTTGGCTCTCGCTCTGTCTCAGTTAGTGTTTATAAGTGTGTGTGTGTATGCCAGTGATTGTGGCTTGAGGTTGCAGCAGGCAGTTGACCTGACATTGTTGGGGTCATCCCAGAGAATCCAGCTGTCAACCGCAGCCAGAGGCGACTGCACAGAAGAGAGAACAGTAAGGAAAACAAAGCTACTGGATGCATTAACCTCACTCACACGGGCTATTCTAGAGAGAAGGGACTGCTAAACAAAACCCAGCGAAGAGAGGAATGGAGAAAAAAAAAAAAGGCAATTTGTCTCAGGCAGCCCTTTCTACTCTGCTACACCCCAAACAAATTATCACACAGTCAAGTCTGTGGGAGTGGAACCACATTTTAACTACCTGTGTGTAGGGTTGTTTTCCATTTTAGGACTTTGATTGTGCACAACATGCAGTGAGCCAGCAGGGCAAGGCAAATTAGAGATTAGGTTCTCATGAGTGTTTTTGAGAGACGCTTAATTTAATTTTAAAACAGTAAGAACACATTTATAAACTGTAAAAACAATTAGGAATAGTAGTGAAATTAAAAATGAGTCACTTCACAGAAAATATAACAACTGGAAAACCACAGGTGAGGCTAAAATATTAATAGTGGCTGCATACCATTTAGGTTTCAAAGCAATGATATTGTGCATGTTGGCTCTCCGGCATGTGGCACCGGCTCGCTTAATGGCACCGAGCCCTTGTTTAAGGCGATTAATCACACCTGTGCTTGCTCTGTTATGACCCTTCAACATGTATGCTGTGAAACCGCTCCATCAATCACATAATGGCAGTGAAAAAGGGGTTTAGGTAGACTGCGAGGGGACTGGAAAGTTGTTAACCTTCCATGTGTGTTTAATTACACAACAGTGGAAATGTTTATTGGCTTATTCAGTGAGCTTTCGTGTGCTCTGTGTTGACTCTAAATGATTTTATTGATGATGTCTTGCTTTAATTAAGAGTGTGACGCAGTACAGGTGTGTCGTCTGTGCTGGCAGTATGGCGGCCTCTGCTGCCCCCTACAGTCACTACTGTTACTGCATGTGTCCGCACATACCGGCTCCTGTGTCTTCACCTCTCGTTGTGGTGCTGTAGCGTTTGTCTGGCGGTAAACTCGCTTTTATCGACATAGTTTCACTTTGATACGCAGCACTTAAAACTGGTGTCAACGTCCGAAAATGTTTGAGCGCCATTGCTAACACTAATTCACGAATAACACAAGAGATTTAACTCACAAAACTGTCGACAAAGTGAGCTATAAGGCTAACTAAAACGTCTGGAAACAACTAACTAGCATTACAGACTGCACTCGTTACGGTGAACGCTATGCTAGCTGCTCTTAATGGTTCCCCACAGAAACAAAAACAAGACACAAGGTTCCGGGACACACATTGGTGCATTGCAGTGGTATAAACTACCGCCGTGCAGCAGAGAGCGACATCGAGCCACTTTCCAGTTCAATGCAATCCTCTGCAATGCAACGTGGCTCTGTGGTTTGTCCTGTGTGTGTAAATGATGAAAGCAAACTCCACAAGAGATTTTCTTTTTTTCTTTTTTTTAATAAAAGATTTTTTTCTTTTTGTGTCATTTTTTTACACATTTTAAGGCATCATGCACAAAAAATAAGCCATACTAAAAGGCATTATGCTTACCCTCTAACCAAAAATTATATGTTCTAACATTTTGAAGATTTGCTGTTAAAAATAAGTTTGTACAAATATGGCATGTAAGCTGGCATGTCAGTGAATCTTAAAGCAGAACACTGCCTGCTTTCACCGTTTTTGTAAACATGGCTTTGAGCAAAATAGGGCTGAGGAAAAGACAAGAGAAAGGGAAAGCATGCTTCAACATGGGGCTAAATTTCCCTGAAAAGCATGCAATGCATCTTAAATCATATTTACAATGCATCATTTTTACTCTCAACAGAGTTATTTTTTTAAATTGTGTTAATTAAAGTTAAGACATTAAAAATTTTGTCGACAATAACAGACAGACTGACAGACAGAAAGACAGGGTGTGTCCCCAACCCCAACACAGACGTAGCTTTGATTGGTCATACAGCAAAACACTACAAGATTTTTTTAAGATACATCAAGCATTGTAGCTGTACCTCCAGATAAATACTGTCAGTACTGGAGGGTATCACAACCTCGACAAACTAAATGTTCCTTTCAGTATTCATGTATTATTTTTTTTATAAATTTGTGTGAAACTGTGCGAAATTTAGGTTTTAAAAAAATCTTGTAGTGTCCACCATGGCAGACATCTGGGAGGTGCCGGTAGCTTTGGCACAGTTGTGTCCAGTTGTGCTCTTCTGTGGTGATCCGTGTGCGTTATACTATATTGAAGACCATGGATAGATACTGTTCATATGAAACCTGGATCCAGCCGTCCTGGTCTGTGTCATACCGCCTGAAAACATCAGTCAACCTCTGTGGAAAGGAGGGAAAAATGGTGAGTGTTCACTGCTCTCTGATACAAAATGGATTATACATCTGTTCATACAGAATAGGACTTTTTGAAACACAATTAATTTGATTTTTTTTTTGTCATGGTTTCACATTTACTACCAAGGTAAACAGACATTCAAGACTTGATCACTGAATATTAGTGTTTTATACTTTTTTTAATACATCAACACAAGCTCACTCCTGCAAATCTAGGTCTGAAAAAAGTGAATAACAAAGTGGACGAGGAGCTGAAAGGAGGAGTGAAACCTTGAGCGAAACACTTCAAAAGCGTCCATTGTATTACTCTTCTAGTGTACCTGAAGAACGACTACAGCTATTGTATTAATGAAAGGGTATAGTTACACTTGGCAGCTCCCACTACAGTATGTGTGTGAAATTACTGAAACAGTACATGCAGGCTCAAGAGGAACTTCCACAGGAGATTAATATTCTAAAAGGGAAGACTGTAATGCGTTTGTATAATTAAAACCTCCCTCTGAATCTCATGAATACAAGAGTAGCCTCGTTGTGATTAAAGTGCTATGATAAAAGGACATTACATATACATATATGCATACTAGTGGTAAAAAAATAAATCTAATGATGTAGTTTATTTTGAAGTAATGTGAATCTGTTACCTGTAGTACAATACAACACTGGATGAAGTCATCAAAGGCCACCTGTCCCTTCCTCTGGCGGTCGAACTTGTCTATCAGCGTGCCATAGAACTGCTCTGATAGACGATAGCCTGCACACAACAGAAAAAAAAGATATTAACAATATCCAGGACATAGATTGCCAGATGCATGGCCGTGTACGTGTCACAAAGAAGTTAATTCTTTGTGACACGTACACGGCCATGCAAAATGAAATGTGACCTTCAATCAGCCTGAAGTCCCTGCTCTGGGCACCTGAGGCTCATCAGTAGTGAGAGGGGACAAAAAAAATCCTGGCTGTGTGACGACTTTATAGTGAAGGATAACATATTTAAAACTGATAACTGCAGTGTCGTAGGACTACTCAGAGTTGAGCTAGTGCAGACAGCAGATGAACAAGTTGTGACAGTAGTTGAGACGTGATATGGTTGAATGAAAGCTATGCCACAATCAGTATAATACATACTTTTCTCTGAGGCATTACAGCAGCTTTAACTGAAAATGTGTCGGCCACAGCTTCAACAACATATTTATTATGGCTCTTCTGGCATTTACTGATCTTAAACTATGAAAGCCTTTAGGGATTTTGCTGAAGACACTTTTTGACAGTGCAAACACTTTCCACAGAATCACAAAGACAAACAGAAATCATGCACAAGTCACACACAGACTGAACACTTTGTTTTTTAGACATTTTTATTTTTATTTATTTGCAGTTTCTGTAATTGGAAGAGGAACAGGGCAAAAAACAGCTACCACTGTTCAGCCAAAGCTAACATGTCGCTAATTTGACGCTTGGCCAGGGAAAATTAGAGACACTCTCATGGTGCATCAGAAGTGCCTGAGTCAGTCTCACTTTCTGCCCAACTCGTGCTGGTAGATAGACCTCAAACCCCTAGATAACACCACTAATACTATACGCCCAGAACTAGCCAAAGAGAATGTTTTTACCCATGGAGGTGTTAATGTCAGCATATTCTAGTCTGGAGACACAGACGTCTGTTTAAGCAGATTGGAACGTCAACAGCAAGCCATCTATTATGTCTAGGAAGGCAGCAATAGGTGTCTTCAACCCTGGCCACCACAGTGTTGAGATAGACTGGCACCTACTGTTCCCAGTCAAAGCCAAATAATTAATACTGCTGAGGCCCACACGTGACCGCATGTAACCTTAGGATAGAAAATTCCATAACAGTTGCCATTGTCCATCTTTTGTTAATTTGCTATGTTACATTTCCATTAGCTTTGTCTAAAAATGTGTTCATGCTCTAAATAAAGTGGTAACACTTTATTTGTATGGTCCATGTAGAGTATTTGTAACATTTCAACAGCTTATTGGTCTTCCTAACATCTTGGTTAGGATGTTTCCAAAAAAAACAAAAACACAGAGCTGCTGAAAAGACAAAATCTGACCTTTTGACAGAGGGAAAGGACACTCCTAGAGACAGCTACGGAGCCCTCCACCACACTCATTAAATTATAATATACAAGCATACTTTGCTGCTCACCGAATCCAGTCAGTGCCTGCCTGAGCTCGTTCTTGTCAATGAAGCCAGAGTTGTCTCTGTCGTAGGTCCTGAAGATGTTCTGCCAGTCTGTGATGTACTTCCACACGCCGGCAAACTCGTTGAAGTTCACCCCGCCTTTATTTTCCCTGTCGAACATGGCTGAAGGAGAGGGGGAGGAGGTAAGAGACATTACTCCAGGCATACTGGACCTAAGCATGCAGTTGGGACGAATCCTGTGACATGAAAATAAACTGTTCCACGCATAGTTTCAAAGGGCTGTCAGAGAACAGAGACGTGTAAACTCTGGGTTTCACACTTGACTAACTCCTGCCTCATAAGACTGCTTTATAACAGGGAGGGAAAACTGCTTGATCCTCCCCACCAATACTCCGCTCCTCACCCCCGTGTGCTTCAATCCAATTACCTCCCAACAAAGGGAGTGTTATCACAGGATATGCTTCTTGCTGGGGGACTATTAAACAATGGATTCACTGAGTATGGTACAGTGGGAAGGGGAGGCGATGGAATTATAGGGATTTACTCCGCAAGTTGCACAACACAACAGGAACAAAGTACATATGAGACCAGGGGAAAGATTTTTTTTGTCTAAACTGGGAACAATAGAGGAAAATGTGCATCACATCCCTGTAGATTCTAAAAGGAGAGCTACATTTAAAATACAAAAACATATTTCGCTTCATTTGTGCTTAAGTACAGTCTGAGCTATAGTAGCACAGTTAAAAATCTGCCAACCTCAACTACACTGCAGAGTTTAAAGGTTTTAACCTCAGCTGCGTATTACAACTAGACTGTAAACAGATCAATATTTGGAGCGTGAGGCAATCAGCAGCTGCCTTTTGAGACAAACTTTCTCATTTCCCTCAGATGCTCTCTCCCCCTCGTTTTATTGATGGCTGCAGGTTTCCACTAGAGCGGCGCTTACTGAAGCCAAAGAAAAGTTTGTTTCTGCCCTCGGACCGCTCAAAACGGAATTCAATTATCTGGTCGTTATGGAGAGGAGGCAAATAAACAAATTGGAAAGGGTGAGAACAACAGGCAACTGTGTAAAAATGAGTCGGGAGACGTCTTTGTCAGCAGCTACTTACATATGATGGAGCGTACCGTCACTGGGTTGAAAGGAGTCCATGTGCCTGTGAGACAGAACAATACCAGTTAAAAAACATGTCAGCCCAGTATGAGTAATGGGCTATTTTAGTATCTATTGTAACAACAACAAAACTAAAAACATCACTTCATAATGACTTTACTTGCGTTGCGTAAGGACACAGCAGATACCGCGATAAAACATCAGATAATCCAGCTCCACTTGTGACAAATTATGAGGGAATGAAAGCTCATATATTAAGTTCTCAGCAGAGATTAGTACGACTGCCAGAAGCTGAGAGGAGCTGCAGTTGAAAATAGGACTATTATCTTGAGATCTTTAATTTGTCATGATCTAAAAATACTTTTTCCTCAAGATGAATATCTTTTGGTGCCTACGTTTATTTTTTAAGACCGCTGCTCTATCACCAAGTAGCAGTTTAAGGATCTTTTATTCTCAGGATATATGACTCATGGATTAATCACTCATTATCTGAGAATAACAAACGAATAAATGAGTTAAATAAATAATGTCATTATTATTAAGTGTGGCTGAATTTATGTTATTCTCTTTGATTTCTGCAATGGCGGCGTGCAGGACAATGGATAAAAAGAATAACAGCATAATGGAAGCATTTTGCATAGACGGATCACTGTAAGAAGCCACCGTCTCCGTCTCTTATTCTGGTTGACATTTTGCTTGTGAAGTAGTAACGATCTGCGCTTAGAGAAATGACGAACGCGATCCATGTTTCAGCTCCCACAGGAGACACCCACACTGATAATGCACTCACAAGGAGGAGGATAAAAGCATTCACCAAATGGCAAAATTCACATTAAGGAAGGAGCATTGTAATAACTCATCACAGCAGAAATAAAAGTAAGATGAAGACTTGAAAGTAGGTTCAAAGTGTTGTGGCATTTAATGGCCTGCCCCCACAAACACACACAAACTGGTTATTTTTCATCTGCGGGACAAACTCTTCAATCACAGGTGAATATACCTGTCACGTATATGGGCAGAAAAAAGACTGATTGGGCTTTAGTTCAGCGGGGTGTTTATACTTTATGACCTACTTCACACTCTCAACTCTCAAGACACTGAGATTTATCAGGGTATCTAAATCCTTGCTGACTCACCATCTCACTTTATTACCGAGAGGCTCGACAGTTCAGGACCAGAAATGAAGAGGAGTGAGTGTGGGAGGATAAAGAAAAGAGACGATGAGCGTCCAAGAGAAAGTAGAGTGAAAAGAGAAGACGAGAGATAACCAGACGAACAAAGGCAACAATAGAAAAGTGACATGGCGAGATGAAAGGGAGCACAAAACACTTTGATTTTTTTTTTTTTTGCAGTGACCTGAACGCTTTCACCTACTTTTGCTGACCTAAGATCTCTCCCTGAAACTCTATCTGCAGAACCTAAAACAGCATCTGCAGGATTTTAACATCTTATCGCCGTAGCGCGGAGCCTGTTTCGCACTGTGCTGTTCCTGCTTGTTTTTGATTCCCCTCCACACTTTAATTATGCCAGCAGTAAGCAGGTTTGCAGTGAGAGCCATAAGAGCTTCGATAGCAGCTTTTTTTGAAATAGGGAACCTCATTTGAATAAAAAGGTAAAAAAAAAAAGCAACATAGAACATAGACAATTTGTTTTATGTCTGATTTATTTTCACCTTTGAAAAATCCATGAAAGAGTCCAAACAGAGGATAAAGAAGCAGAAATGACTTTACCTCAAGATTTTGGGATGCCAAATGTGTACTCCAGACTTTGTCTCAGTGTTCAAAGAGGACACTTGACAATTCCTCCCTCTTTATTGCTACATTTTATTGATAGGACTGTGGGCAGAGCTGTTCTGAGTCCAATCCTGAGGCTCTCACTGGAGCTGGAGTTAGGGCCAGAATCTATATTCTTTCTATCCATTGCAGTCCTGATCTAAAGCAACAAACATAAAGTTATCATAAACCTACTGATGCGGGTCAAATTTGTAAAAGCAAGTCAGCGTAACTGCTGCGTTTATTAGCTGCAGTGCAGTCTGATGAAAAGCCTGCGTCTCCCTCAGTATTTTAGAAACTGTACAGGAGCTGTGGAATATGTTTCACTGATTAAATGTGACAGACATCTCACCAGGATGCAATAGTCAGCTCTGTAAACACTGATTAATTGGCATAAACCCTGCCAGACAGTTCCACCAATGCAGCACTCTCGAGCCCAGAGCCCCCTCACAACAGGAGCCATGGCAGAACTAATGATTTAGACAACAATCCACTTGTTTGGGCTGCTTTCCACACTGATGCAGTTGCTACCATCATTTCTAAAAAACAGGGTTCTTTTGTATCTTTTATATTTTTTAACCATATTAGTGGTGTTGCTTTAGATTAGATCTACATTTATGACTCCTCACCATCCTGTAATTATTTTGTTGACTTCTTATCTAGTGCCAAAGGTACAAGAGTAAATCTGGGAATGACTTTTAGTCATTGGAGAGAGCTTCGTGAAATAAAGACAGACACCAGGCTGGGCTTCTTGCTGTTGGTCTAGTGAGTAATATTAGCTGGCTGCTATTGGTGTAATTTATTGGTGTAATCAACGAAATGTTGCTTAAGCATGAAGAGTAACATGAACACATGTTGTATGTTTTACATTGTACTTCAAGTAATTTTTGTAAAGAACTGTGACAACATTTCTAGAGAGCTTGTCAATGCACAGCACGCTTATTGCTACTGTCTACATGAAGCTAATATCAGCCAATATGAAGGCCTGGCTGATTTATGGGCCTGACTGTACCATACTGAGATCTATCCACCTTCATCTACTCACAAAAATCAGTAAAAAGTCAAATGTATGCACATTATCTTTAAGATCATGAGACTGAGACTACATTACAATTACAGGGACATGTTAGTTTGTCTGTATTACATGTCTCAGAATGTTACATTACAAGTTAAACCTGCAAGATAACCAACTTCTCACTTATGAGACAAACACATCAAAAATCCCGGAAATGTTGCTCCAGCATTACAGCCATCACACAAATGACCAAAGGCAGAAAGGACAAGAACAAGCTTGACCTTTCCAGTCACACTGATTTCCCCATGCTCACACACAAACACACACTTTTCACACCAGTAGCTAGCTGTGAGGTCACCAATGTATGCCAGACAGACTGCGGCTGCCCAGTGTGAGGTGGTCAGTACGGTTCGAGATGTTTGCGTGCGTCTGTGTGTGCGGCCGGTACAATACACCCTCTGTCCGGTCCACACACTGGGCTCTCTCACTGGTGAGCCTAACTGCCAGTGGTGAGGTGGAGAGAGGGAGAAATGAGGAGGTAAGCGGAGGGGAGGGAGAGGGGGTGAGGTGACCGCAGTGTATACACATGTACAGTACATATAACAACTGTGTAGAGCTCAGTGAGACACTTGGGCATACACACTGGACATATGGGAGAACACGGACATTAATGGGAAATTATGGGAATAAACCAGGAATTTACAAAATTTATGGTTGACCTTTAAGAGGGAAACATAGTTGGGGAAAATAAATTTTAGCATAATCTTGACTAAAACAACCAGATTTCATGCGAGTACACTTGAATATCTGCTATTCCTCCATCACATGCACAGATGATTTTTAGAAGCTGGACCACACTTCAGAGCCCAAAACACAAGACTATTGAAGCCACACATTTGAGAACATGAACTACAGGAAGTGAAGTATATTTTGATGGTATTATGGGGTAAATATATTTAATGTATGGTATTAATGTTTAATAGCACATGAAAATGTATTCATGATATGTATATATTCTGATGTGTTAGATGTTAAATAGGCTATAGCTAGCATCACTTCATTGATACATGTATCATGATGCTAGCTTACCCCAATAACCTAATTACCCCCAATTTCCAGTTAATTCCCATAAATTCCCATGGAAAGTTTTCAATTCAAAATATTTCCAAAATTCCTTAGCCTTCCCATTTAAATAAATTTACCGGACTTTTTTCACCCCCTTTGTTACAGAGTAGTTGTAATAGGGTACAGTAGTAATTGTTTGACTTTGGAAAAACTTACAGTCTCATTAAACATTAAGGCAGGATGACCAGGCAAAAAACAGCTTAATCATCACCATAAATAAAAGATGAATATGCTGAAACCTTATTTCCAGTTCAAACCAGGGATGCAAAGATCAGAGAACATAGGGGTGCATAAGTGAACATCTCTTATGCAGGGGTTATGCCTTTGAGGGGATTACATGCTGTTTTCATGAGTGTTAAACAACTCTTAACTCAATGCTACTTCAGTGATTGTAAGCGACAGAAACAGACATTAAACCGTGAGTAATCGTGAAATCAGTTCATTGCTGCAGCACCAGAGATTGTCTAGCTGTATGATATTCAAAAACACCAGGAATCACTGCTAAAGTGTCATAAACCATTAGAAAGCGTTACTAGCCAATGGGTCAGTCTGCAAGTCATTCTCAGTTTGTGTTTGTTTTTGTGCTTTAAGCCAGACAATTCTCATAATGCGTGACACACAGACCATCAGGCTCGGCTCAAGGAATCATAAACAGCGCTGGTGCCTCAGAGCATTAGCTGAGAATTACACAGTCTAACACAGTCAGTGAGCACATAAAGCATCTCATCTATTCAGCTATAACAGAAATGGCAAAGCAGTATTTAAGATTGATGCCATGGAAAAGATCTTAAAAGCTCAGTGCTGGCTAACAAAAAAAAAAAAAAAAATCAATGCTCACTACCTTCTAACTCAACTCCGGTGTAACCGAGTGTTACAAAATGCTACAGATGTAGAAGTGTGAAGGTAAGAGTTGTTGAAGGAGCTCCTTGAGTCCCGCCATACAGCCAACTCTGCAATCTGTGCGGCATAGCCTGTGCTCTCTCAATCGTATCAGCAATTTTCCTGGCTATTACTGCTCCTACACACTTAAATAAATAACTCAAGGAGGAGTATAAATCTGTGTGCGCGGGAGAGTGGGGGAACATGATGGCAAGTTGGTATGATGTCTACTCACTGCTGAGCGAAGGGAGGCCAAAAAAATTCCATATTTATAGCAAATGGCGCAGCTACAGGGCGTACACACAACACTGACATGCACATGCACTTCAGAGGAACAGAGCCAATCAGTGTCTCATCAGGGATGATGCATTTTCACACCCAGGCCTGATGGAGGGATGGAGAGATGAAAGAGAGGAGCGAGGGCGAATGGAGAGAACGAGATAGAGAGAGAGAGAGAGAGAGAGAGAGAGGGAAAAAAAGTGGGAACTAAGTGAGGGAGCATGGACGAGAGGCAAAGAAGGAAAGTTAGAGGGAGAGAGGACAAACAGACAGAGGACACAGCAGGCACTGAGCTGGTGCCATTATCCTCCTGAGGAATGTAGGGAGACGAAATAATAGAGGGGAAGAGAGGAAATAAAAGAGGAGAGGAAATAAAACTGGAGAGAGGAGGAGGAGAAATAAAAAGAGAAGAGGAGACGAGAAGCAGCAAAACAAGTCCAGCTTGAAAAGTCTTCCAGTCCCATGCAGTCATGTAATTGTATTAGTTTCTAATTAACACAAGCAAAAGAATTAGCTGCCAGAAGGAAGAGACAATGTCACCCTTATAATGCAGTTAGAAAAATCATCTTCAAAAACACCTGATAAAAGAGAACAATCAGGATAGAAACAATTGAAAATCTCCTGCCCTCTTGGCGGATTCTTTACAGTTTGAAAAAAAACACTAACAGAAACATGGCAGGCGGATTTTTAGAAATGCAAAAAGACAGGTGTCGGAGGCAGAGCACTGAGCGGAGAGATGAGAAGAAGGGAGAGTATGTGATGCAGAAACAGCAGAGGATGGAGGATGGAGGATGTAAACAGCAACAGCAACAAGACCCAACAACCCCTGCCTCGCATCTCCAGCCTCCAGGGCCATGATACTCTGCACTCTGCTCCCCCGACAGAGGAGAAAACAAGAGGTAGATAACAAAGACAGAGGTTAAGAGGGACAACAGTGGCATGGCAGATGAGGCTTGATTGAGACTGATGTAAATAAAAGCGGTATTTGCCGGGTCAGTAGAGCCACGAAGACAGACAGACAGACAGACGGACAGAGGCGTGGTTGGTGGCGTTCATTTTAACTGCAGGACAGGATGCGGTGCAGTGTGTGTTCAGCTTCACTGGCTCCGTTTCATATCACAGTGAGCCCTAATGAACTGGTAGAGACTGGACCGGGGAAAACATGCCGTTCACTGCACGCGCACACACAGCAAGGTGCACATCATCATACACGCAACACTGAAGAAAAAGGCACGCACGTATGCCAAGCGTGTAAACACAAAACACAAAAAAAAAGGCTACTTAACTGACCCTTGGAACGAATGCAGACCAAACGACCAACACTCACACACGCTGTAGATGAACACACGTTAAATGCATGCGCGCACAAACACACACTCACACAGACTAATCAGTATGCTGAGCCAGAGCCACTGCGCAGCCTGATAACAGCTTCTTTCACTGCTGCTGGCTTCAATGCTTTTTTTTTTCTCTGCCTCTGAAGTTCACAGAAAAATGGGTTTCTGAGGAGAGTAATCTGTTCAGAAGTCTTTGAAAAGCTGCCTCAGCCATTCAAGCCATAAACTTGATGAGGGACATATTATATTTTAATGAGAAGACGCAACCTGTGCTACAGTTTCTGCACATATTGCTCCACCGTATATGTCTCATTAATCACTGCTGTGTTTCGACCCCACGTCTCATCGTGAGCAAGGTCAAGATGCGATGCTGGTGTTGTGGAGTGTGTGACTGTGAAAACAGATATTTTAGCAGGCTACAGCTCTTCTCCACCCAAGCAGGAGTAAAAGTGACTCTATTTGCCAAGATTTGAGCAGAGAAGATGACCTGTATCATTTATTCAACACCTCTCCCCAAACAGCCTTGCAGAATCACTACCCTTAATCCTGTTCGAATCCTCCTCCTCCTCCTCCTCCTCCTGAGCTACACAGGACCAAGAGCGATTACGCAGCCATCACTAGGCTGAAATTCTCATGTTCCATCCCTGGGTCCTTCTCACGCTGATTTCTTTTTAGTTATTTCCTCAGCGTCCCCACTGTTTCTCAGATGAACCATTCTGCAGCACTGGATTACAATTTCGCAATGCCCCACCACCCTAGTTACTGTTGCTACGACTGTCAAGCTTTCCATTTATGCACAGCATACAATGACAATGTGGGCAGATTTACTTGAAGTCCTTTGTCATTTCTGAAACAATAGGACAATTATTTCAGATGCTGGTCCAAAGCAAAAGGTGTCCCAAGCTGATCCTAAAGACTGACATCAGGGTTGATCGTATTTTAACAATAATGACAATAACTTTATAAAGCAGCTTTAAAAAAAAAGTTTACAAAATGCTCTGACGGACAAAACACAAACCACAAAACTAGGAATGCTCCGATTGATCGGTCGACGATTGTTATCGACCGATATGGACCCTAAACAGGTTGATCGGTGGGCTCTCAAAGTGCAGATCAGAAAAGCGGATCACGTAATGAGACTTTTTTTTGACGTGACGTGAATTGCCTCAGACTGTTTTTCTGTGCATGACGTTAAATTACCTGAGACTGTTTTTTCCGCTCTATTATCATATCTTTTATTGATATTAGCTATTATCTATCATATCTATTATCATCTATTATTTCGCTCTCTATTCTCCCATCCATCCTGTAATCAGTATCGGCAGATTTATGATTCTTGTGATCGGTGATCAGATCGGCCCCAAAAAATGATCAGAGCATCCCTATAAAAAACAGAAAGCCAGGCACTGAGGCCAAGGATATGAACTAGGGCGAGGACAATGAAAGATATGAATAAATACAAAAAATAATCGTTATCAACTAAAATAAAGCTTGTCTACTGGGATTTGTCCATCTCAGCCTGCTGATGTTGCAGCATTGCTGTACTTTTAATTTGAAACAATTACAAGTGTGTGAACATGAAAAATAATGACTGTAAATTCTATTAACAAACCAAAAACTTGTCTGGGAGCTCTAACCAATGTGCAAACATAATGCTATCTCATAGTACAGGTTAGGCTCAGGTTAGGATTAATCCAATCTGATACGAGGACTGCTAATGTAGCAGTGATATAGCTGCATCAAGGCTTCCATGCAGAGGAGAAAATACTATACAATGAGGGTGCTAGAGGTGAACAGTAAGCCCACAAAATAATGTAGTATGAAATGTCTCTGAAATTCAAAGTATCATCAGATTGCTACTCGTACGTATTAATTTACTAAACTACTGTATATAGGAAGCTAGTTCGGCTATTGTTTGTAGCTTACATTAGAGCATGTCAAGCATCGCTCTTATTAGTTTCATTTAATAAAACTGCTCTGGGTATAATTTTAATTTCTCCACAAAGAATAACTGTCCTTGGTCCTTGTAATGGCAGGGCCCTCTGTGAAGAACATGATACTTTGGACTCCACACCTACAATTTCAACCGCCAGCAGTAAGTGTGAAGTCATCATGGACAGTGAGGCACATTGAATCATTCTCTTTCAAGCTCCACTGATAAACTTCTTGCCCGCTTCTCTGTTGTCCTGGGACAAAAATAAAACTCTCATTTATTTTTATTCAGTTCACCTGCCACTCTGGGATAAAAATAAAACCACACTCCATTTCCTGCTTAGGCTTGGCAGTTGCTTAAATCAAAGAGTGGCGGAGGGCGATGATGTGTAACGAGGAGATGGAGGGATCAGAAAAGCGGCAGACAGGGAGTAATAAAAACGGGACAAAGACAGAGAGGAAAGGTGACTGAAGGTAGGGAGGGAGAGAGATGCAGAACAAGATATTCAAAAAGAAACAAAAAAGGGAGTGGCAGGGCAGTCAGTCAGACCCTGTTACATACCATTCGATAAGGCCTGCTGAAGCTCTGAGTCTGATATCACGCCACTCCGGTCCTTGTCGACCCTGGGGAGCAAAACATAGATTAGATACCACTTGCATTAAACACTTCACACACCCACACACTCTGACACACAATGGGAGCGGGCATCAACACTCGCCAGATGAAATTTTATCCTCCTGAGCGCGTGTAAGTATTTCAACAGTTCACTGAGAATGAATAGAGTTCTGTGATCAGGACACACAAGGCAGCTTGTACGCTCGTCTCCCCTGAGACTGGCCAGACAAGCTGTGAGTGTGTGAGTGTGTGTGTGTGTGCGCTGATCCTGAGACAGCAAAGTGAAAGTGAATGTTGGCAAACGTACAAGTAACTTGCAGTGCGACCAGCGTAGTGTCAGCCTGAAAGACTCTCAGACTGTGTAACATATTTTAAATGAAAGCAAAACTAAAACCAGTCCAGTGATTTAAAGAAGGGCCTGTGGAGCCATTCTGACATGAAATAGTAGGGTCAACACAGGTGTTTGCAATGATACTAATTAAGGTTCAGTTCCATTTATTGCAGCAGAGACTATCCAGTGAGTCAACATGCACCACAGAGGCACGCTCACTGTGTTTGACCTGAATGGAACAGGACCTTAATTAATATCATTGGTAACACCTGTGTTTACCTACTATTTCATGTCAAAATGGCTGCTGTGAAAAAGGTCTATTACAGGCATCCGGTGGCTTAGCGGTTAACACTACATAACCACAATGTCCCAAGTTTGATTCTGACCTTTATTATATTTCATAAATCAGCCACTTCCTGTCTGTATCCTGCATATTTATCAAATGAAGACAAAATCTACAACATGAGGAGGAATCATATTTCACATGATGATAAAACAAGCAAATCTTTACACTATCCTTTACTTTGTCCAGGACCTGCAGTTTACAGAGCTGAAAAACTAATCAAACTATTATTTATTATAATATATAAAATTAGTTGAATCAAACTAATGTAGCATAATAATTTGATCAAAGCAGCAAAAATGTCATGAAAAGTTCCAGCTTCTCAAATGTCAGATTTTTCATTACTGTCTGATATTTAATAGACCGAACTTTCAAATCAATTAATGAAGGAAATAATTGCCAGTTTATTCAATAATAGGGTTGCAACTAAAGATTGGTCAGTTATAAACTAAGCTAACATTGAAACCCCAAAGTTATTCAGTTTACAGTATATAAAACAGAAAAAACACATAAAAACACATTAGAGAGATTAGAGAGAACACATTTATGCTTGCTAAATTATTTAAATTATTAATTGGTTCTCACAATAATTAAAATAATTGCAGTCCTACTAGTGTTACTGATGTAATAATGGCTTGAGCTATGCTTCTTTAAGTGAAGAGTGAAGCGACTGGCTTTGTCTTTATCTTCTCTATAGTCCTAAAAAGATCTTTAAACATTACTGAGGATGAATTAACGTTGATAAACTCATGTGTATTAGTGTGGTGAGATGTTTTTCTAACTTTTTATAACCTTTAGAGGGTTTTTTTTTCTTCTTGTGTGTGATCAGTCTGTTTGAGTGCTTTCTGGGCATGTCATCATCTCGTGACCAACATGCAGCAGTTTTAGGTCATGGAAAAAAAAACAAAATACACCGGGGTTTTGGAATGAGTAAGCGTGAGGGAAATCCCCTCAGATAAAAAGTAAGAGGATTCTTCTAATTGTTAACAACAAGTCAGCTGACAACATGACTGGATTAAGATACATTTACAGTCCTAACTCTGTGCTCTCTCCTGCTGCGACATAAAAACATTAACAGGAAGAACTGTGACACATACTGAATAACGGGCCTCACAGTTTGAAATGTAGCTTAGTCAAACATCCAGTGACTCAGTTGTTCCTAAGCAACCTGCCCGGCCCAACCTGTCGACACGGAGCACGCCCGACAAAAACGCAGTCTGAATGCCGGCAGAGAGGACGAGAGAGAGGGGAGGTGACGGGGGAACCCCCCTTTCCGCCCTCCACAGGACCGACCCACTGCTCACTTGGTGGGCTGGGTTTCCGCTCCCAGCTGTGACGCTTTATATGCAGTCACATGTCCATGTCTGCAGCCTTCAAGGCTTTCTACACGGTCGTCCCCCCTCACCTAAATAAAGAAAAACAAACATAAGGAGACCTGCCTGGTTTTCCCTGGAGGGAAATAACTGCTCCCAGAAAGCCTCCGTCAATGGGAGCTTTGTCACAGTGAAAGTGAGGAGTGGTTGGGTGGGTGCAGGCAGTGGGGGTACCCAACCTTTACCAAACACTGATAGATTAACTCAAAGGAGTATGTGTGCGCAGTATGAGCTCTTCCCCTTTGCTCACACCTCCTATCCCCCTGTCTTCCTCATGCTAACTCACTTGGCCTCGGGCAAAATTACCCAGAATTTTACAAAAAGCAAGCTGGAAAAAAAAACATGCAGCGCAGACAGTTGAGCATCTGGCGTTTTCATCTTCCACGCTGTCACATAGGGAACTTGCATGTAACGACATAAAACATCATGTCGGTTATCCTGCTCACATTTTCCCATGTTTCACTGTTTCCTATTAAGCAATCGGGTTGGAATATGGCTTGCGGAACAAAGGCCGCCCTACTTTCCACATAAACGGTCCAAAAGTAAGGCAATGTAACCGAAGCTCCCAAAGCAGAGAATGGAACTTCCAAATTAAAGCTGCGTTCACCAAACCTGCCAAGGAAATCCTAGTGTGCACCAGTCAGTTTCCACTGCTACTTTCTGTGCTGCACTAGGGTCTGTTTCATCTGTAAAACTCTCACTCACTCCTGTTCATTTACTCTAGATCAACCAAAATCCTCCCTACAAGTTCAAGTTTGTCAGTAACAAGTTTGGATGTGTCATCAGACCAAAATGTTCACCCAGCGGGAGAACATAGTCTGTGAGCATGTTGTGTTTGCTTAGCAACAAATCTGCGTTGTTGGTCTAAAACTCAAAGCCTGATGTTGTTCTTGACTCTTGAAGGGGTGTGTCCACACATTTTTGTCGTGCCAACGTCATTCTTTAGGAAGCAAACAAAGCAGAGAATGACTTCCTCATGATTCATTCAGTGTCAAGCCACAGAACCGCAGTCTACCTTCACCATTCACAGTGTGAAACACCTTGAGAGTGAGTGACTTCATTCTTCTCCTGTGGCGATCAGTCAGGATAAAGAGTCACCAAGAGTGGCTTAAGCTGAATGGATTATCAGTGGAAGACAGTGGAATAGTGGGCCGGTGAGTCATGTGTGCACAACACACAGATTGAGAGGCCTCCCGCGTCTCTCTACTCTATTGACTTTGATCACATGACTGAGGGAATTCCAGCATCGCTCTGCCAGATATCCACCAAGAGGCAGCAGATGAGGCGGCACAATGCTCATGTGAGCGATGACTGTGTGTGTTCATGACAGTCATATTGTTGTCGTTGTGTGACACAGTCGCGGGAAAGATCAGGAATGTGTGAGATAATATATATATGAGACACCCAACCTGATTTTTAAGAGGTTTTTTTGCACCATCCATAAATAATTCGTTAAGGGTGTTGCAAGCCTGGCAATGCGTGCAGCATCTCAATGTTGTGAGGAAGCAAACCAGCAGGAGAAATCCTCTGCAGTATTACATAACTCTATAGCTTACTACGACCAGGGGCCAAAGCAACTATTTCCCTTTTCTGCCTGCTCCTGTGACCTTCGTAGCTGCTGACACACTTCTTGACTCAGGCTATGGTGAAACAGATTGATGACAATCAGCGGTTGAAAGCCACCACTTATACTGGAACAGCATCTCGGGACAAAATAATACAGCTTATGGTTGTTGTGGACAGAGATTTCCAATGTATGTCCCATAAATGGATACATAATGCATCATATATAGACTCACAACTGTCTGAATTTAGGAAACCTCATCTTGATTTGGTTTTTCACTGAGCAGATAGAGGCAACAGGACGGTTAATTCAATATATTTTTTTTTAGGTTTTTCATCTTGAATAAATTCAAGTGTCTCTCTGTTACTGGGAGAAGCCAGAACAAAAGCCTTCAAGGACTCCTGGAGGTCCTTGGACACCAGTTTGTAAACTCTCATTGCTGTAGAAGACAGTTGACAGGTTGAGCCATCTCCTGGTTGCCTGTGGCTTCATGTCAAAACAATTCAACGCCAATAACAAAGCTCCCTGCCGGCCTGTAGTAATCTAATGTATTGTAATGTGACCAGCTGAGTGACGTGTAATAGCTATGTGTTGTAACGTTACACTGTGCAGTAGTATTTCCAGGAAGCTCCACAACTGAGAGGGTAACCAGAGAGCTGACAAATCACTAATTTCACTGCGGGGCAAAGCCGCCTGGCAGAAATAGTTTTGAGGACACAAAAGTGGAGACAAAAAAAATGAGCTGTCAGAAAAACATTTTTAGTGTCACCACCACCCAGCAGCACTCTCTTCCTCTCCGCGGCACAAACGACAGCAGTTTTCACTGCGGAGCGGAGTGAGAGACAGACAGGCGAAACAAGCACTCACCTCTGAAAGATATTCCACAGGAAACCTTGATCCGGAGGAGCGTTAATGTGCGGAGGAGCTTTGTACGGACTGTGGTACGCCATTTTAAAGGGAATACTCTATCAAAATTGTGCAAGTAACGCCGAGACACTCTGCTTTCCCCTCCCGCGGTAGTTGCTTCACTGAGCGGTTTCAATCAGACTCCAACACCACCCGACGTTCACGTTACCGCCTGCCTCCTCGCGCACAGAGGCGGGGCCAATCATTCACCCCGCGGCTGACGTCACATTTTCCTTTTCAGTTCAACGGCGTAAAAATAGAAGCTGTAATATTTAGGCTACTAAAACTCATTTTAAACATAGAAACTGTAATATTTAGGCTACTGAAACTCATTTTAAACATAGAAGCTGTAATATTTAGGCTACTAAAACTCATTTTAAACATAGAAGCTGTAATATTTAGGCTACTGAAACTCATTTTAAACATAGAAACTGTAATATTTAGGCTCATTTTAAAAATAGAAAATAATTACCTGTAGATTTCCATCAAAATAATTCTGTTTTAACATAACAATACAATAATAAATTTATTAATAATTACATACTTCCATGAAGTCAACATATGAAGCAAAATAAAAACTATATTTTACAAGTACTGATCATGTGTCACTGTATCAATTGTAGCAGTACTAGTTTTATAAACATTTTATAAACATTATCATATTCTTCTATATGTCTGAAAAGTAGCAAAGTATAACTGTGATGTGATGAATGTTGTAGATGTAGATGTGTGAATGCAGTATATTAAAAAAAAAGTACAATATACTGGATTAATATAAGTTATAGCATTAAATGGAAATACTCAAAAGAATTACAAGTACCTCCAAATTGTACTTAAGTAAAAGTACTTTCCACCTCTGCTAACTGCCTACATTACTGTAAAAAAAAAAAAAATAGAATAATGTAGTAGTGTTCATGTTACATTATTCACATATATATCTTCAAGCCAAACCTGCTAAAGCAGTATTACCACCGAAGTCTCTTCTTTTCTAACTTTTTTACAGTGATTGAACGCATCACGTGTGTTTATTTTCAATGTGATAAATCTCACAACCTGATTGGTCCATCGTGATTTGACGCGGGAAAACTGTGTCAATATTTTACCATAAACGTCAGCTAAATAAATTCCTCAGCCTTGACTTACTTACTTTCTCAAAGTGTTTGCCTGTTATATCTTGAATCTGTAAAAATGTTTTACTACCCAAATGTCCTCCGCCGCCATACTGGATGTTTTTCTACAATTTGGTGAGTTTACAAATAGCTATATCGCTAATTAGCTTTTAAAGACTGAGTGTTAGCTTAGCTTTAGCTACATGACAGATTCGACTGTCAGCTAAGGTTTGTTTATAAATGATATAAATGTATTTTGTTATTCAGGTTGGCAGCCACCAGAGGAATCAGAGTCACTCGCAGAGAGCTTCTCAAAGTCAATGTGAAGCTAACATGGTAAGAATATCCACAGCCAAATGGCTAACGTTAATGTTAGCTCATCTGTTTGGTTTTGTTGCGAGCAAGACGGATGAATTTGATTACGGTAAGTTATGCCAGAAAAAGACGTGTTTATTTGTTGTCTTATAATACTATGCTGTAGATCATTTTTGATTGTATTAGTGTACTAATATTTAGCAGCTTGTCAAGCAGTCTGTCTAGTCTAGTCTGTCTGGTCTAGTTTGGCGTGAAGATATTCTCACCAGCTCGAGTCTAGAGCTAAAAAAAAAAAAAAGGTTATGTCCTCTTAGATTTTGAATATTTTCTACATCATTTTTAGGGATCCATTGCAACTTGTTTAAGATGAAATATAATGTAAATGTTCATAATTCATTTTGTTAAATCTTTAATGTACAGCGGGGACATTTTGGACTACGTGACGGCCCAGGTTCCTCCTCCACAACCCAACCTACCAAAGCCACGGTTCTCTCTGTACCTGTCGTCCCAGCTGCAGTATGGAGTGGTTGTAGTCTACCACAGGCAGTGTGGCTTCCTGCTCGGTAAGAGGAAACAACAAAGTGGAACAAGGAAGAGTAGAAAAATCAGGAACAGAAAATTACGAACAGTCATAACTTTCCTCAACACTATATCGTCTACACACAATAAACTGCAATATACTGTAACTTCATGCCAGGTGAAAGAGAAGAAAGAGGAAATAAAATGCACACTGTATGTTTAGTTACTGTGGCAGAGGTCTCATTTTATGGTATATGCCAGAAATCAGGGAGCAAAATGAGTTAATTGGATTAAAACAAGGGTACGGTTGCTTGCTAAGGAACAATGTCAGTAAGCAAGAGCAAGAAATTTTTTGTGCTGGGCGGCTTTCCAAGGTAAGCTCAGGTGTTTATTCAACCTATGCAAAACACAGCAGATAAGTCGTCTCTGGCAGTTGCACGGTTCTGTTGTTAAACCAGAACAGTGCTATGGTCAGACATCTGCAGATCGTCCTGGCAAACGGCAATTTAGAAACCGAGCTGATGAATGCAGTATCATCAAACACATCTCAACCGTCTCACTTCATCTGGTCTTGAATTACACCCTGACATTAACTTTGCTTCTGACAGATTCACAATCATGCTGTCGTCATGGTTGATGAAATCAGTAGAATACAAAGCAGAATTAGAAGCCAAGAAAACAACCGCTGCCTGCTGTCGACACAGGCTCTTGGATTCAGCAGCAGCAGCATTTCATTTCATCTCTCCAGTAAATTAGCGTAGAATCGCAAAGCTGTCACACGCAATTGAGAATGCATAATGTTTATGCTGTATTTCATAAGCACGGCACAGAGGAGTTTGTCTTCTCTGTTTCATGATGTGGCGTTTTAAGAATGCGATACAAATAACTTTCTGTGGCATTCACAGCTTGGACAGTGGAATAGATCTTAGTATCTGCAAATTTTAGAAGAAAATCGAAGCTAAATGCACCCTGCATTACTAGAATGCCATGTTGAATTGAGTTCTGAGTAAAAACTAACTAACCACTTTTCTGTTTTCCAGAGGAGGTTCAACAGACCATTGACCGCCTGCTCCGCTGTAAAAAATGCATACGCATTGACATGGCTGAATGCGACAGGTCCACACACACACACACAGACACACAATTTGATCATGCGTAGAGGACAGGTCCTTTGTATCCTGTGGTGCTAAAGATGAACTGTGCAGAGGTTTTACTTGTTTGAGGAAGTCTGAGCTCAAAAGCATTGTGTGGAATATTTATGAGGGAGATTATTTGGGGGAATAAAGGCTGTGGAAAGGAGATGGTTGTGTTTTATTGTGAGTGAGTGATGGACAAATTGAGCTCCTTTCATGTGAATGACTTCATAAATGTTTAATAAGCTGTGTTATGGAACAATGGCAATGTATGGGCTCATATTTTATAAATCCAATGATGAAACGAAACCAATGGTGATGTGTGTGTGTGTGTGTGATGTTTTTATATTTTGAGTTGTAACATTGGTGGGTCTCACTCTGTCTGGCAGGCTGGCCTTGGACATGCCTGACAACCTGTACATGATGGAGGAGGCTGAGGGAGCTCAGGACCCTTTCTTTGGTCTCATGGAATCACACAAATTGCCCAGCCCTTATAATGTACAGCAGGTATCTTAACACATACGCCAGTACAGCCGGATACTCTATGTGTTGATGTAGCTCTGAAAAAATGGGAGGAAATATACACAGACAGTGTAACCATATGTCGTTCTCTGATGTGTAGCACAACAATACTCAGCCAAAATCATATATTCACTCCAGCTGGCTGGATGAATGCAGCAGTAGGCACCCCAGTGTTAAATACTAGCTGTATTTACCATAACTGTAGTAGATTAGGGCAAACTAATAAATTACACATATACAAACATGACCCAAGAAATAATATGAGCCCATACACATAACATGATACATTTATATCTGTCTCAGACAAACTGCAGAAGAAATATTTCCACATCTGAAGAACAGTTAATTAATGGGACAAGGCCTCTTATGTAAGATCATTTGTGAGTTTGGCTCTTCTCCTCCTTTGATGCTTTAATGTTCTATGTCCAAAACAGCAGGAAATTGATCAAAGATTCACATTACATAACAGTACGTAGGTTCATCTCACCACATTCAGCATAAATGCTCAGCTGCTACGAGTCCAAATATAGAGCTAACACACACACACAAGACATATACAGTATGTAGCCTCCACACGGCCACATAGGTTGATGTGATGCTCAACCTACTTCTCAGACTGTTTTTTGATACACATCTTTTTAAAATTATACGCAATAACCCTCCATACAATCCATTGTCTCAGATGTAAATCACAGGAAGATGAATCATGCTCACTCTGTGTGCTGTAAATCTCACAGACATGCTGAACTTTGTCCTCCTTGTAATATTTCCCTGTGGAACGAACAGTCAGCATGTGAGACTACAAAGCATGGGAACAATAATATGAAAATATTTTATTGAGGACTGTTATGAAATTTAAAGGATCCATAAATATGGACCGGGGCTTTCAGAATACACAAAGAAACTGCTGTATATTTAGATTCTGTTTTGTATTTCAATATTTCACACAGAAGGAGGGTCACGCATGTGATTTACACATTTCACCACAGCTCCACATGAAACCAAAGGAGAAAAAACATATTATCTCTGAATCAGTCTGGTCTTTAACAACCCTAACCTCATGTTTTAAACACATTTCACTCATGAAAATGTTTTTTTCATCAGGTTCAGTTCACACTCTGGAGTTATCCAAGAAATGAGAATATATCTCTTTCAGCATTGTGTATTATGTAATATTTGTGATGTGTATTTCTAGCCCATGTTGGCGATTGAAGAGGCAGGTTCACAGCACTCCCTGGTGCCCAGTCTTCACACCACACTTGACAAAGAGGGTGAGAATGATATTTTAACTTTTAACTAACATGACCTGTGTCTCATGTCAGGGACGGCTGCCTGAGTCCACATTTCAAGACCAAACTCCTCATCAGGTCACCCTGTTTTCAAAGGCTCCAAGAAACTTTGAAGTACATGGTCTTTTTTTGTATATATGATTTAGGGAGGATGTGCAGGTTCAGCATACTCCTCTAAAAGTTTGCAGACCACGTCCTTTGAAAGAGGCCTCACCTGAAATGGGACACAACTTACTGGCTAACAGTTTTTCTGCCTCCAAATTGCTGTGTTACATTTGTGATCATGCACTTTAAACACAGATTATTCTCACTGGGGTTTGTAATAGTAGTTGTGGTATAATTTCACATGTCAAGATAATCTATCTTCAGAGGTTTTATAAATGGGTCAGGTCATTACCTTAAATTCCATAAATGGGTCTTTAAATTTTTGGCACAGGAAGGTTGCTATTTCCACTCCTGTTTGTAAAATTGTGAATAAATGCTCTGTCATCAGCTAATGAATCTTATTCTATATATCTGCACATATTGAATTGAAAACAGGCTGAGCCCAGGCCCAGATTTCATTGTCCTGACAGTTTTTCTCCTTAAAGCAATCAATCATTCAAGCCCCACAAACACAGATAAATCTCACCCACTTCTTGTTCTACAAACACACCTGGCTCATAATTCCTCCCGCTGTGTTAAACCAGGTTTCAGGTCACCTCCAGCTGCCATTACACTGAAAGAGAAGGAGCAGTTGCTCGTCACCACTGCTGAGGTAAACGCTCTGTCATAGTTTAGGGACAGAAAACATCCCAGTCATCATTTTTAGGCACAGCAGGCGTCCTGGTGAATCATTGATCTGGAATGTAGACCGTGTTTCCACAACAGTCTTTGGTTAAGGTCACAATTCAGCTGCTCACTTTGTAGCTTTAAAGCCAGAGTTTACTGCTATCTTTTGGTGAGTTATGTGTTTTGTTTTGCTCAAAAAGAACAGATATTTATGGGAAAGAGTCTTTCCATTCATTTTCTAAATGGTGTGTACAGTGAAGTGCAGTGAAGTTAATGGTGTCAAGCAATGTGGGTATAAAATACCTGATGCTTAACTGACTGTCCTGACTTCACCTCTCAGTGTCCACAGAGCATAAAGGAAGGCAGAGCTATATTATCTTAGTCATAAAATACAGCCATGTTTCACTACAGTGAGTCTGAGTCTAGCGGTACCTCCGCACACCATTACCCTCCTCAGTCTGTCACTTAGAGACTGATAATGCTCCTCCTAATGTATGATCAGCTGATCAAGTCCCTCTTGGCTTGATGAGATGTGACTTAATTACATCATTCTGCACTTGCAGTTTGTTTAGAGACAGATGTGGCTCACATTGCTGTTGTCCTCTGCCACCACTTGCCTGCCCCTTGGGTTTACTTTTACTTTGCATGCAAATATTTAGTCATTTCTTTATTCATCCCTCTGTTTTTGTTGTTGCTGTGTTTTATAACACTTATATTATTCATAACTGTGGACATGAAACATACTGAACCTCATTGCTTCTGTCTCCCCATCTCATTATTCTTTCATTTTGCCCTCTCCTGACATCTGTCACACTCTTTCTGTGTCAGACCTTTGAGGGAGATGACCTTCCCGAAGTCACAGCCAGAGAGATTGACTTATTGATGGATCAGCCAGACCAGTTTCGCAGCGGTGTGTTTCTGTCTTAAACGTTTATGTTTGTGTATGATAAGAGCTTCATCATTCATTACATTTTAGCCGTCTGGTGTCAAACTGTGGGTTTGTACTACATAAAAAGGCTCTGGGAAGTGTCTAGTTTCTCATTCCCACAGTGTAATCTTCTCTTGTAATGTGTCTGCAGCAGTCAACCAGGTCAAATTCTTTGTGCCAACGCTATAATTGAAAGGAAAAGCAATTCTGACTCTGTGAGTGTTTTTGCTGCTGCAAGAAAGAAACTGTGTGATTTCAGGACAGAATAAAGAGGGAACATCTAAGCTTAGGAAAGCCTGCCTGCTTTTATAACAACTAAGAAAGAACACGACAGCCTCCTGTTATAGCATGTTTTGTTTGGTATTTAGTAGTTTTTTGCTCTCGATTCAGCATCAAAACAAAGAAAGCAGCTTTATACAGATGAGATTATTACGTGTTTGTGTCCAGATGTCACATTTTTCTGTGCATTGTGTACATGTGTGTTCAACAGAAGTGGAGGAGGAGCAGACAGGGCAGAAGGTCAGGCACCTTGAAGGAGCCATGTCCTCTATTGACCAGTAAGTCATGCGGAGAAACTTAAAACTGACAGATGATTGTCAATCCTCTACAGTAACCTGAGCTGTGTAGTTACTGTAGAGGACTGGGCTGTGTAAACATCCCAGTGATGCTGTCAGCCTACGTGCATGTGACAGCATGTTATCATGTAGGTAAATATTAACAAAAGAACAGTGTAAGACGACAGATAAATATATGTGGTTATTGTTCGCAGGCTGAAGGAGACAGTGCTGGGAGCTGAGCGGGACAGTGTGTGGCTGCTGGACGAAGAGACAGGTCAGCCTGTGGAGGTTCCTCTGGCTGCTGTTGCCCTAGAGATGACCCCGCCACGGGTTGTCATGCCAACTCCAACCTCTGGGGTATCCGGGGAAGAGGGAGACAAAGCTACAGAAAGTTCGTACGCCAAGGTGAGACATAGGTGATGTTGTCTGTGAAATAAAAATAAAAAAATCTTATTTCCACTAAATGCTGCACTCACAAGTATTTAAGAGCAACTACAACAACAACATGTTTTGGACCCTGTCATATAAATGCCCAAATATAAACTCAGGTGACAACCAAGACAAGCCTGCTTTCCAAATTCTGACAAGTAGGAAACTCAGCGACGACACTGACAAAAGGTTTTCTGCTGCGACAGTTGTCATCAACTTTAATTTACGTTCCACGGAGTGACTCGGCAGCAGCTTGTTACGTTTTGGAAACAACTCATGGAAAGCACACATGGGTGTGTCAGCACACAGACTCCTAATTTCCACTTTGTGTGCTGGAGTGTGGTGTTCTTTTTATAGATCAGTACTGTAAACATTCAAGCTGTGCGTTTCACACTCTGCCGTCAGGTGGCTGTTCCTCCTCTTAGGAAGCTCAGGCGGCGTCGCAGGCGTCAACTGGTCTTCGTGGACCCCGAGGTGCAGATATCAAGCAGAGCGATGGAGGAACAGATTGGAAACCCGTTGGCCGAGACACTGGACCTGGTACAGAACCACACTGAGATACAATACATGTGAATTCACTGACTTAAAATGCAGTATTTACATTATTCAAATATTCCAGCCTTCAAAGGTTCACCCACACCTCATAGTTCTGCTACTCTTTGCTGTCTGAACAGATTTTCTGGAGTTATTTAGGCTTGTTTTGGTGATGTCACACACATACCAGCACATGTAAGCACACACACAAATGCACACTATTTTAACTATAGCACTGACCAATTGAATTTTCAGTCCTTGCTATACTGTGATCAAAGTCTTACCATTAAAGTGTCTATTCACCAGGGTGTCAGTTAATTAAACTCCAGCTCTCCAGATCCCGTCCTGCTCCATAAGCCCATTGGGAGAGTGCTCATTGATTTTACTTCCCTCCTTCCTTTCTTCTTTCTTTCCTCGTTCCCTCACTCCTTCCTTATTTCTTTAATTTCCTTTGAGACACTATCATCGGCTTTTATCCCTTCTCTCTCTCTCTCTCTTCTCTGAGTACTATAAAGGCAAAGTCTATGTGAAACTTGACCATCAAGCTTATATTTTGTTCTTGCTTTCAGTCGGAGGTGTTGCTGGACTTCATGACTAAGCGTGCCACTCCTGCTCAGCTCTTCAGCGCCCCCTGTGGACGTCAGTGCTAATAAGTGCTACACTTCACCTCCATTGACTGATTTTTAACATAGCTTATCTCTTAAATAATGAAATTCCAGACAGATGTAAGGATTATAAAGTATTATTAAGACACAAAACAAGAAACACAAACAAAAATAAAACAGCTGCATTGTAAAAAATACAGAAACTAAAAGAAATGAATACATTACAGTACAATACAGTGCAGTGTCAAAGAGATCACACCTTCTAATTCACTGACAATAACAACAAACCCCAAAATCAGTGGCAATCGTAATAGGAAGAAGTAAGAAGAAGTAGTTGTGTGACTGAGGCTACAAAAAAATAACCGAAGTTTTACATCTCAAAAGTTTTAGGACAGTGTCATGCTCAAGGCTCAATGCAGATAGTCAGCCTGCAACCTCTCAGTCTTTTTACAGCCTCTGGAGTACAAACCGTCACAAATTAATCAGCAACAACCTTGAGCCTCTCAAACATTTTATTAGCATTGATCACAGCACTTCACAGCAGCCTGTGAGTTACACTAGCGTTCCTCACAAATGCCCAACATCAGCTCTGGTGAAGAAAATATCAAAAACCTGTCCTTTGACCCCCTCCACAGCCCTCCTCCATGCTGACCTCCAGTCACTATGGAAACAGTGTGCCTCGCTCACTGCCCTGCATGAACATGAGGGGAAACAGAGAAGTGAAGAAGAAGAAGAAGAGGAGGCGAGAGGGGAGTCCGAGCAGGACAGAGAGATACTGAGGACAGAGAGGAAGAGGAGACACTCAAGCATGAGGGAGGTGGGTCTGTGTGGAGGTGCAGCACATCTCCTGGTGTCATATAAGGAGCTAAAGTGAAGGAGTGTCATCTGTGTGGAGATAAATGATTAATATTCTTGTGAAACTGGTCATGCTAAAATCTGAGAGGGTGTTTGTGAAACTGTGGATATAATAATAAAGGTTATTCATTAGCGAGCAAGCCTGCCAACTGGGTGTTCAGTTCAGTGGTTAGACAAATTAGATTATGAACCTCGTTTCTATGTCATGAAACTCACCTTCCCCCCTCACTCGCTCTCTCTTTCAGCTATCCAGTGAGTCAGGATTGCAACCTGCAGACAGCTCGTGTAAGAATCCTTCCTCTCCTTCTTGCAAACATTATTTTCATGTTTTGGCAGCACAATAAACGCCTCATTTATTTTAAGCAGCCAGCCATTCACCGTGTGCTTCTTTATGTGTGTGTAAACAGCCGTACTAGATGTGATCGTGGACATGTCCAGAGAGGAGAAATCCATGAGCGATATGATCACTCCTGTCAGCAGATGGTGAGTCTCTCATGGATAAACAGATGGACAGCTAGATGGATAAAGAAACTGCTCACTTGTTGTGTATCTGTGTGTGTGTGTGTGTAGGTCTCTGCAAGAGGAGGCCCAGTTACCCATGGAGCCTATAGCTGAGGAGAAGATCGAGATGCCCGAAGCTCAGACAGAGAGCAGCGACATGCTGACGTACTTCATACAATACACACAACGCACAAACTTACAAACACACCTTGGTTGTCCGTGACATTTCTCATCAAACAGATCAGACGACCATGCTCAGCCTGACAACACTGCTAGTTTATTTACATTCTGGATACCACTGGTGAAGGTTAATCAAAGAAGTGATTCATGGATTAAATATTTATGCTGAATCATCCTGTATCAGGAGTGTCAAGTGCTGAGACTCCAAATTCCAGTATTGTTGCAAGAATCACGAATCACAAACACAAATTGCCAGAATCATGTTTAGTGACGTTGAACGTTACTCTTCCATGTGTATGCAGCCACACCGCACAGTATACACACAGATGTTTTTGTCGTTATATAATGTTGCTTTGTAGCCTCCAGCGTCGCAGGTTTCTCCACATGCTAAGTTGTCTCACAGCTGCTTTGAAATTCAAACTAGAAAGCAACGAGGAAGCATGAAGGACGGACCTGAGCCACAGGCACATTTCCCTATTCAACTCCTTAAACAGAGTCAGACACTGAACTATCATGCTGAAACAACTGTAGTGTACATTTCACAATCAGCATCAGCAGATTAGATATGATTGTTGGCTTGATTGCATAGTGATTGTTGAACATTACAGTATTATAATGTAGTCAAGGAACCAGCTTTCTGCTCCAACATCAGATAATTCAGAAGAAAATCTGAAGAAATGTTCAATTTCTTGGCATGTAAACAGTTTATATATTATTATTACTTCAAAATATTGTGAGCAGAACCATCTCAGTGCTTGCAGCTTGAATCCTGCCATGCTGTGCTCACACTGCTTGTGTTTTCCAGCTGGATCTCCTCCAGCCTGCAGAGGTTTGGACAGGTCACCTTTGGTTCTCTGGTGCCCCCAGAGGCCAACCGCAGCACTGCAGCTCACACCCTGCACAAACTGCTGGGTGAGGAAATCAAACAACACTCTCTTTTTATAATGAACACATGATGGTCATGTTCTTCACTGATTAGCACTGAAGACTTGGAAATGTGTTTAGATTAAAAGTTGCACTTTGCCGCTAGCTTCAGTCTGACCTCCACAGTAACATTCAGTGAAACATTGTGACGGTATTAATCAGTGATGTTTCTCTCATCAGAGCTGCTGTCTGCTGGACTGGTGACTGTACATCAGACTAAACCGTACAGTAACATCACCATAAACCCTGCAGCTGTCGGGATGACTGCCTGAACATTGACACACACAGTTACACACACTGTAGTCCTGTAGAGGTACAGTTAAATAATACTTTTTTATTGATGAATATAATGGATGAATTTGATCCTGAGTCTTTTTAAAGTCATCAGATCTCACTCTCATGATATGTTTCATTTTAAAATGTTTTTATATGATTACTCAGAGCAGTGAAACACTGAACTCCATTACTGCACTTGTTTTAAAAGATTTTTAACCATTTTAATGTTATACTGATTTGTTCACATGGTTATATTTTTAAATATTTATTCCCAGAGTTCATTAGTGTTGCTGAAGTTGAAACCCTCTGGATCTTGTATGTTTTGTTATACAGTTTGTATCTTTTGTATGGCTTTTTATCCTCTGCACTGATTTTAAATTAAGATTTTTATCCTGTTTTTAATCAGCTTTGTGACTTTGTATGACTTTTTAATGACTGCAACTTTCAATAAAATGGTTTTGCTCAGTTAATTATTTCTCTAATGTATAACTCTATATATAACTCTTAGAACTCTAAACATATTCCGGCCTGATAAACGTGTTTTTGTAGTTAATTGTGAGAATTACTTTATAGTATTCTTGATATTAATCATTCAAGAATGTGTGTAAACATATTTTAACACTAGTTTAGCCCTTACCTGACCCTGAACACAGTCAGATTCCTGAGTGAGCATCTGCTTCTCACCCGTACTGATCCAAGAATAAACACACTGAACATGAAGCTTGTTGTGGTCTAAAAGGCATCATAAAAAACATCAAGCTGCCAACAAATCCAACAGTATATTTTAAATATTCTGATTTGAGCTTATGGTGCAGAAAAAAGGTATAGGAATCAGTGGTGTGACTTGAAAGCACATCAGCACTTCTCTGCCTCCAACAGGACCATAATGTGCCTCGCTGGCAGAAAACTCCCATCTGACCTCATGCCTCAATAACTCCACACAATTAAAGTGTTTGCTCGTTAAACTCACCGGGGACTGCTGTGTGTGTGTGTGTGTGTACATAGGAGTAAGACCATACCCATGTGGCACCTCGTTGTGACTGAGAGGCCTGAGCTGAGGTCAGTGCTGCAGTCACAGAACAGAAATCCTCCTTCACATCAACATAGTAGAATGGTAATTTTGTTGAAACTACTTGTGATACATTCGGGTTGCGGTGCTGTCAGGAAATGTCCTTTCCACTGCCACACAATGTTTTCATACAAATATATGGCACAACTCCTTTTTCTGTTGCATTCCCCAGCTCTTAGCTCCTTCGCACAGGTACAAACCCTCACAGTTTAGGGCTAAATGCCTGCCTCATAAAGCAGCTTGATGGTTAGTCACCTCTGGCACTTCAGAGCTTACACTGAGCCCCCATCTCCACTGCTGCAGCATCACTGCAGGAGAGAATAAGTGTGACTTCACTGTGCGTACAGACACACCGCATTACACTGCTAAGAAAAGCAGAGTCACAGGCTTCTTCTTATTATTATTATTATTATTATTATTATTATTGTCACTGAATGCAACTGATTTGATAAAAATGTAAATACAAATTTTAAAGCAGCATACAGTTCAGTTGTTAATCCTATTAAGTGGCTAGAAGATTTTTTTGGTCTCTCAGGGTCAGCAGAAACGAGCTGTGACCACAGCGTTGACATATCAGCTTAAACAGTAGTTATGGCCAAGCGGCAAAGTGCCAAAAACTGCAGTTCCTTGTACGTCCACTTGAGGCTGGCTACAAAAGAAATTAATCTCAATAAGCCCCCATATTAAAATGTCCAACTTCACAGCAGAAATAAACATATTGCTACGTAATAAATGTTTACCACCTGGCACAAAAAAACAGTTTTGGTCTCTATAGCTAATTTCCCCATTTATAACTGTATTTTCCTGAATTTTTATTTAACTCACCTGTTCAAATTGTATTAAGGCTTAAAGTTATGTATAATTAAGAGCGTGGCCGCTTTGATTGACAGGTGGGTGCTCTTACAGATGGCACCCAAGCTTAATTCAGCCCATCCCAGGTCTGCCAATGATCAAGATCTTTTTTTAAAGATGCTATATAAATATAGTTATTTTTCAGCATAAACAGTAATGGCGAACTAGCAAACAGTTGCTTTTCCATCCAGCAGACATAAAATATGTTTTTATAGCTCAGGTTTCTGATGACTCTGCTAAAAACAGCACAGTGAGAGTGGTGAGAGAACCAGAGCAGTGAAATTCTGCTCTGAACATTCAAACGAGCTAAAAAGATGCTAAAATCAAAGGGAACTATAGAGTCAGGTGAAAATTTACATGTAAAAAGAGTAACCCTTTTTACATATAAGTAATAACATGATTTATTATTGATATAAATTAAATAGTATGGCTGTTTTAATTAGCAGAAATCTAACATGTGCTACCATAACCTGCTGAATATATAGTCAACCTCCCTTTGGCTCTATACATTCCCAGGCCTTCACATCATCTGTATCCCTCCACAGTGCTGACGTAAGGCTGCTATCTGTTATGAGAGGATTCATTGTGGCTGCCCATGGAATGTGACACGCTGAGTCCAGAGAGTCCAGTACAACACACACACGCGCTCCACAGCACGGGACGACGTGTGTTCTATGTTTGTAAGATAGAGCAAGAGCACAGTCTTCAAAAGGGGGAATATGTGGCGCTGCGCTGTGAACGCCTCGTACGTCAACCTCCTGTTCACCTAAAGTGTCAGAGAAATGAGGGGGAGGGCACAGGAGGAAGACAAATGATACGTGGAGGAGTGGGTCATGTCATTAGACGCAATCATAAATCTGTTGTCCTCTCTGTACCTGAAGTGATGTGTCATTAAGTGTTATCATATATCAGTTTGAAGTCATAAAGCATCCCGTTAATTATTTCTTTCAAGTCGAGGCCGCGTGCTTCCTCCATTTACAGTCAAAACACGCTCAACGCTCTGACTTCACACATGCCTGGTCACACTGATAATCCACACAGACACCTGGCAGTACACCACCATCCGTCCATCAGCCCACTGACAGTCTAATAAACCTAACATCTCAGTGGCACATAACACACATTCACAGCGGCCGGCTTATATCAGCCAGGAGGGCAGAGCAAGAGTCTGCATGCATTAGACACAAACGCTCACACTTTCCAGAGGCTTTTATCATCACAAGAGGCAGAGCTCTGAATCATCAGCCCTGAGAGAAGACCAGACCAGCCACTATCTGCAACAACAGCCGCTGGAGACAAAAGGTGCAGATACCGAGCATCAGATAAAGCAAGCAAGGGCGAGGATACATCACACTCTTTTTTTTTTTTTTTTTTTGGTTTCCTTTTGAGATACTGATCAGGGAGTCAAGCTGGCAGCGGACAAGACAAAAAGCTTGTTGGAGGAGGGAGAGGCCAAAGTGGAGCAGTCTAACGGAGGGCCGGACTGTCCAGCAGACAGGGACTCCCCCGGGCCACGTGGCACGATGGTACGTGTGGAGCTGGAGTGGGAGATCCCCATGTCGGTGACGCTGCCCATCCAGGTGCAGACCGACCCGGTGCACCAGCCGTTCCCCTTCCTGGACACGACACTGGCCGACCTGGGCATCGAAGAGTGAGTTGTGCTTTCGGTGTTTTTAAACCAGCAGTGTCATGTAGATTCATCAATAAGTCTTGTGTGCTTATGTGTGTGTGTCCAGGTCAGAGGTGAAGGAGAGGGTGGTGTGGGTTGACACCAAGAAGACGCAGGTCAAGAACAAAGCAGGGAAGCTGAAGGAGAAAGAGATCACCATCCTAGAGGTAAGCAACAAAACTTCCAGATCCACTTTGAGACTTTTTTTTTTTTGTCTTGCTCCACATAGAGGCAAACTAAATCATGTCTGAAGCGGGGTGTAAAATGACAACTTTGGTTTCCTCTTGTAGGTGAGAGTGAAAGCTCAGAAGCCTGGAGACAAACAGCTCCAGGAGGTCCTGTACAGCACTGAGGCCCACACTGACCGCTCCTTCTGTCGCACAGGAATGGATATCCTGCCCTGGAAACACAGATCTACAGGTCTGAAGTCTTTTAATGTGACTTGTGTTGCCAGTAGTCAGCTCTCAGTGTTTGACTATCTGCAGCTGGTAACTCATAGTTCATATCAGAATGTAGAATTCATGTGCGCTCTAGTCACTCGCCCTGCGGCGACTTCTCAGATATCGGATGAACTGTCCTGAATGATGTAGATTGCGGCAGTGTGTCAGAGCCTTGGCCACTGGAATGAGATCATCGTAAACATTACATCAGAGTCCAGATAAAAACCTGGACCTGCACTCTGTCAGGAATCACTGAAAATCTGTCTGACTTGTGCCAATCATAGCCATGCATTTTTCATTTGTTCTAAACATATGTTATTTTTATTTGACTAGAGCTAAAGATATAGATGAAGATTATGTCTGATGTCAGTAACAGAATTAGACACAGACCTGAGTGAATCTTCTCACTTGTGTTGTGTGTACAGCTTCAGAGGGCTGTTTCCATAGCTGTTACAAAGGTGTGGCATTTGTTCCTTTCATCAGTGTGTGCTAAAATTATTTAAAAACACCTCTCTGTCTGTCTGTCTGTCAGGGGAGAATGGACTGACACCGGTGCAGATGACTATGGCGTTGGAAAACCAGCAGCCGGACTGTACTGCGGCCCAGGATCAACGGGAGATCTGAGGAGCAACAAAGAGTCACCATCACGAGTCCACCAGCAAAGCACAGCTTTGAACTCCATTTTGATTCCAAGATGCAAGTTTGCATTTATTTAGAGGATTCAAAGTGTCTCCAGTTTCTCTTTCCACAGTGAGGCTTGACATTAACTTTTTGTAGCATTTGTAAAAAGCACTTTGTCAAATATGCGTTTTAGGATACCGTCGAAACGTTTCAGCACCGACAAAGACGGTCCGCTTCAGGTCAAAGTTCTGCTGCTAGTCGCAGGCTGAGCTGCTGTAAGCACTAACAGAGTGTAAAGAGAATGAAGTTAAGCGCTGTTTTTCTTTTTATGTAACAACTGAGTGTGGCCTATTAGCTCAGTATTTCCAGTTAGTCGTGAGCTCTGGGGTTCTCGCTGCAGTATTTCTGCCAGAGTTCACACAACACACACAGCCTGTTGGGAGAGAGCTCTGTGAGCAGCAGATAAATCTCAGTAAGGCGACGCTGGAAGAGAACGCGGAGGGATCGAAACTTTAAAGTCCACTGACTTAACACTGAGAGAGGTGAATGAAAAATTAAATTTATCAGGAGATCAGATGCTTCACACAAGCCAGAAGTCTGTCCAAACAGTGGCAATAAGGGGACAGCAGCACTTTACAGGAATAACAGGGAAACAAAACACAAAGGTAACAACACAGGATGGTCAACTGGAACTCTTAAAATAATAAAACTTCAACATAGCATGCATGTAAGGAAATAAATTAAAAGTTAATACTCTGAAGTTGCATAACTGCTGAATGTGATTATGACTGTATTAGAATGGTTGAAGTGCTGTATTTAGATCATTTAGGGGGGGGGGGGCATCTCAAATAACCGTCCCGCTCTCCACCTACAGTATAAAAATTCATTGTTTTGGCTGGCTTTCACACAAGAGTGGGAGGATGTGTGTTGGCTACGAGGCGGAGATGACCGCGCTAAGTTTGGCCTGCTCCTCTCCGGGAAGTGAGGTCACGGCTGCTTGGAAGTCTGCAGAGTGGCGCTGGGCAAATTCTTTCATCAGCAGGGCCGAAGTGTTCTGGGTTTCTGTGGCGGGGAGACAAAAGGCGAGTTTAGGGACGACAGGAAAAACAAGGAAGATAGATGACTAACGCAGGAATGTTACAACGGGGAGAATGCTGATGTGCTGGGACCGACTGAGGGGAAACAATCAACAGAGTGTCAGCTGTACTAAGTTTTCTGTGTTTTTTAATAACTTTAGATCAAAAAGCTATCTGTACATCAAAAGGGTTCAGTTCAGTTCAGTTTGGATAACTCTTCACCTTTGTCAACATTCTTGTTGCCAATCACATGACTGGAAGCAGCAACTATGGGCTTCATTAACTTCACAACCTGAAAAGGGACAAAGAGATTTTTTAAAAATTAGTAACAACTTTCAATATTTGTGTTAAAAAAACCCCAAATGTTTAAAATTGAATTAAATTTGTGCATCCTGTTTTCATCTCTATGTCTTGTTAGATTGCAAAGGTTTGCCTGTATGCGTAGATAATGTGGAATATTGTATAGAACATAACAAAATGGAATTAAAAAAAAAAATGACTGAAAAACTGACGTGATGGTGGTCAATGCATGGGATCTGAATAGATGGTGTTTGTACTGTACCAGAGCAGGACTGTTAGTGTACAGCATCGCCAGGCAGTTGAACACTGTCTTGTTCTCCTCCATGTCCTCTTTCAGGGGAAGACGAGCCACCAGAGCAGGCACAACCTGTCAGAGAGCACACTGTGGTGATCTGTCTGTTTTCACAGAATGACCCCTGCTTGTGAAAATATGCCGTCAGCAGCAAAGATCTTTTTTTTTTTTGGTTGTTGGCGAGCTGTAGATGTACCTGCTCCAGAGGGACAGCTTCCACATTGCTCAATATCATCCTGCAGAGGGCAGCACACAGGTTGTCAATCACCCTGAGGTCGGATTCTTTGGTCAGCATGTTGGAAAACACAGACAGCATCATGGGATAGTCTCTGTGCACACGTCACTAAGGAACAAGCTGTACGTGATGTTTATGCAACACACATTCACGCCGAGAGAAACACACACACAAGTGAGAAGGATACGATACAACGATGGGTCCGGCAGCCTGGGCCAAACATCCCAGACCGAACACGCTGTTGTTGCGAACCTCGGCATCGCTGTCCCTCACTCCGGCTACTAGCACGGGAAGCAAACGATTGGACAGTCGGCCCGCTACTCCCCGACCTCCGGGCACGCTCACAAGTGCCTGCAGGATTTCTCCAATCGTACCCACAGAGAAGGACCGGTCTGCCACGGTGCACGAGGATTTCTTTTGATGGAGAGAGAAAATGGATTAGTGCGACACTGAACAAGGTGCTACTTTAAGGCAATACACTAAATATGGCTAAATATCAAAGTACCATTTGTACCATTACGACTCCAGAAAGACTGCAACTTTTTACAAAATCCCCTTGTATTTTAGTCCGTGTAGCCCGTTGGGCTGTATGTTTGTATGGAAGGTTCTATATAAAAGTTGAGCTGAATGCTTGCGTGGGTCAGTAGGTTCAGACTCACAGCTTTGCTCATGATGAGAGGCAGCAGGTCATTGAGGAAAGGGGCGAAGTTGTCTGCGGGCACAGAAGAAGCCAGCAGGGGAATTCCTTCACCAGCAAACTCCTGCAGCATGGCATCGTACTCGGCCTGAACAAGAGAGCACATTGAGTATATTACTTGTGTTTGTGCTGATGCACTTTAATGTTCATGACTGTGATATGCAGCGAGAGGCCAGCCGACCTGTTGGTCTTCATCATCAGCTTCATCACCAACACCGCCACCACCGTCCTGACAAACAGTCTGAACACAGAGAAACAACAGTGAACTGTTATTAGCATAACTTCGACTTATCATTTATGTGAAATTCCCGATCACTCCGCCTCCTTCTCGCCTTTTTCTTGAGGACGTCACGGATGACGTAGCTGATCTCCTTCAGGCGTGAAGGGTTTTGGAAGGCCTCCTCCTTGCAGGACTTGATGACATTGTTCATGGTTTCCAGGATGCCCATCACAACCTGGCGCTCGTGCTCTGCTCGCACCGTTTCCACAAAGCAAGGAAGCACCACGTCCAGCAACTTCAGCAGGGCTGCGGGAGGGATACAAGTTGCACAGAGATGAGGAGGAACAAAATTCACATCAGCTAAAAAAGCAAGTGCACTGATGTCTGTTCGGAAGAGGCTTAAAAGAACCAGCTGGTCTCCCTTGGTGTTCATTAATAGGCAGAATGCAGCACTGCCTGAGTCTTATTTCCTTAAAATAACTGGAGTATTTCATTCCTGTGAACAGAGGCTTTACCCTGGTGGTTGGCCTCGGTGGGATTCTCCTTCCACACTTTGTGCTGAGCACGACAAAACTGGCCCATGGCTCCAAAGGCTGCCCTGCGGACGTCCTCGTGGGGAAACTAGGGAGGGTGGGAAATGAGAGAAGATACAAAAAAAAGCATCAAGTTACAGTGCAATGGATACTGTTGCATAGAGTAAAAATAGAAAATGAGAGATCAGTGGGGTCAGAAGAGTAAGAGAGAGAGAGACCAAGCAACTGAAGTCATTGTTCTGAAGTGTTAAACAAAACATGAACCTCCTATTCAGGGCTGGCCACTGGGATATGCGGGCTATGTAGTTGCTTAGGGCCACAACTACTACGAGGGGGCCACACATTAACTTGGACTGATGTTGGCGATGAAGAACTCTCTGCTGCATGGTGCTGCTTGCCTGTCTCTCTGCTGTCTGTGTCCTGTCTGTCTCTCTGCTGTCTGTCTGTCTGCTCACACTTGATTCTCAATAAAATCTGTGTGTGTGTGAACGCAGCCTAATTGTTCCTCAATGCTGAAATCTTGTATCATACCATAACTGTACGTGACAAACCTCAAGCCAAATAAAAAGGGAAGCCTCAAAGCTCCTCCCTCATAAAAACATTATGTATGTTACATTGTCCTGTGTGCAAATCATCATCATCATGCTTTGGTATTTATCCTCACTATTACTGGTCAGACAGGACCTCCGGTTAGTATCTTCATCTGGCTGCAAACTGTCAGAAGTTAAACTGTCTGTGTAGTCTTCAGTAAATATCTTTGACTCGTGGAAAAAGGAGGATAAATAATAAAGAGAGGATGGTTAATAAATTATCATTTATGTTAAACTTTTTTAGGCCCTGGGGGAAATTTGTCTCTCCTGCATCTGACATAAGAGCGGTGGCTGCTTACAATGCAGTTTCCACAGACAGACTCTGAGGTAGGGGGAGGTAGGAGTGGGCAGGAGTTTACATTGAAACATTTCGAGGAGATCATCTTGCTTATTCTTGCTGTGATGTGAGAACGCTGCCCACTGAACCAGCGAGCTGCCCCCACATCACAAAACAAGCCTGCAAGCTTCACTGTGTGAGGCTAAAAATATGATTTGTTATATGTCAGCAGCAAAAAGGTGGAACTGAGAAACTCTATATCAACATAACATCTAAATGAAAAACGATAATGGTTTTGTCACTCCGCAGAAGATCACTGTTTCTCTGGTACATCCATTTAAACGTTTGTTTATTTTGTTAGGCACAATTTACACCGCCTCTCATTGTGGACTGTTGATGTCCATATGATAAATCTAAATCTAACAAATCTAATCACCAAATCAAGCAAAATGGAAGAAGATATTATCAATCCATCTACAGACACAAGCCAGCTGAGACGCAATGCATGCACAAATACAGACACAGAGTGCCCTTCACAGTCCATTAGACAGACAACTGGGCCAACCAACCAGCTAGAGTGACTTACATCTCTCATCTCGTAAACCTGCTGGAAGCTGGACTCCAGGAAGGGCTGGAAGGCAGCACTGTCGAGGGAAATCACAGCAACACAAGTTAAAACACTCTTACAAGATAATTACGACTTGGGACTGCACACATTTTCCTCCAGTGACTGGTGGTTGTAATAACATTTCTGGGAGAAAAGAACATACTAGAACAGCCACATAAATCTGTCTTACCCAGTGCTGAAGGCAATCTCTCCCAGTGCGTCACAGGCGTCCTCCTTCTCGTCGATGTAGGCGTTTTCCACGCTGAACCTGAAAGATGGAGAGCCGTGGTATCACACGCTGGGACAGCTCATTTGTTGAACATGGTTAATAAATACACATGTATGCATGCACATCTGTGTGACGCCCCCTACCCTGCAATATCATGGACCTCTGTCTCCGTCTCATCTTCCAGAAAATCCACATCTTTTTCTTCTTCGTTGTTGTCGTTTTCGTCGTCGTCGTCGTCATCCAGCAGGACAAAAGTCTTGTCCTCCTCAAGGTGAGCCTGAAGAGAAGAGAGAAGAGGGAGGAAAATGAAATAATGTATTATTATTATCATTATTATAAATAGTCTGCAGGTGTTATAGTTGTATGCTTTATACCGTAATGCCTTCATTGGACTTGAGTGCCAGCAGCATGACTGTTGTAATAGCAGTGAGGTGAGGAGTCAGGCAGTCTGGGCTGACGGTGGATACAGCAGAGTATAGACTGTACCTGAAGAAGAGAAGCACAGGACAGGTGAAGGAAAGGTTACAGAAAGGTTTATGGTTTATCATTACACAATAAGAATTATTTCGTTTTTTCAAATAATGTTTGGGCACGCTAAATGACATACGTGCAGCGTCTCAAGTCAGGGTCGTCGATCGTGTCAGTGAGGTTGAGGCCCAGCTGAACACATTCTGCAGCAAGAGGACTGAAGACATCATTGCCGATGGTGCGGGCCAGCACAGAGAGAGTATCTAACCGCAACAACGAAAGACGATCAACGTTTGTCTATTCCAAGTAGTAAAAAATGTTTTTTTCTTCTAAATGTGCTAACATCACAATTTCTCTGAGGTTACCTACCCAATGACTGAGTTTGCAGAGACCTCATTTCCTCTGTGGTGGTAGTCAGGAAGCCCTTCAGGCTTTCAATAACTGGAGGGAAGTAGGGCACCAGCAGCTCCTTGGCAGCATTGGCTGATAAGACAGTGGTTGATAATGGGTTGGGTCACTTCATTCTGATCCGAGCAGTAACATTTCTTTTGTGAGTTTATGTCATAGTGAACCACATGTGTCTGTAGGTTGATATGACCTGGTGACTAAAATATAAAGCAGCTCTCTTGCAAATTGATACTCAAAGTTATAGTAGTGTGTTGACTATGACGAATCCGAACAAGGAGGAAGATGGAAAGAGGTGTTACGCTTAACCTTCAGCTTACACAGTAAGCCAGAAAACCTGCATGATAATGTTTTTGCGCAGGTCTTCAGACAATTCTTTGACAGTTTCTTACCTATAGCACCTATGGCAGACACAGCGAGCTCTTTTATCTTGAGGTTTTCAGCGTTGTTGAGGGCAGATAACATAGTTTCCATCAGGGTGGGCAGGTAGGGTTCAATATCTGCTCCTGTATAGGAAGAAGAAAATAATAAATAACATTGTATGAAAGAACCTTTTAAAAACCAAGTTTGAATCATTTCATGTAGATTGTCGATGAGTTTTTTTTGTTTTGTTTTGTTTAATTGGTAATGTGTGTTCGTTAATGTCTGTGGAAATGTGTGTTGCAGGTGTCTACCCTTTTTTTTTTCAGCTTACCTAGGTTCTCCATGAAGTTCTCTAGGGCATAAAAGGCCTTAGTAACATGGCCGACCTTGGCCTCGTTCAAGGAAGAAAGGTAGTCCAGCAGCAAAGGCATCAGCTCTGCACAGTACTTGCTCACTTCAGGCTGGAAAAATAGGTGGAAAACAAAGTGAACAACAGACAGAGACAAATTACTCCTGAAAGATGCTGATTACAATAATAAAGATGTTTGTATTCTGTAAACTATACAGGTACAGGTGCACTTATAGTATGAAATATTTGCATATACATATTGCCTGACCTGTAAATGTTCAGAGAACTGTCCGAGGGCAAAAAGGCCGGCACTGCGCACCACCTGATTAGTGTCAGAGAGACTCTGGCACACTGTCTGCAGTACAGATGACAGCATCCTAACACAGACAGACAAAAAAGATGAATATATTCAAATCCTAGTGACCAACAAGACCACTCCTAATGCGGACATGTGTCCTAAGAGAAAAACATATATATTTAAAAATATATAGGAAACTTATTCCATGTCAACTGGACGTACTTGGTGCGTATGTGGTCAGCACAACCTTCAGCCAGCACTGCCAGACACATGAGACCGCCCTTCCTCTGATAGGGGTTTTCACTGGCAAGACATGCCTGAGTGAGGGGCATCTAAAACACAAGACAAAAGAGAATACATTTAAATTCTCAATGCAGTTTTAAAGATTCATCAAGACTTTAACAAAGGTTCACTTTAACGTAACATTTGTTATTGTTCACATTAACATCTGGCTGACTTACTAGTTGTTGGAACAGTTTCTCTGGGGGCATATGGAGAGCCATAGTGTCAATAATCTGGAAATACAACAAAAATAATTTAAGTTTAATCTTCTTTGCAGCTCCAAAGTAAACGCACTACAGATCTATTAGCACGAATAAGCACCTGAGCAGCACAGTGTTTGGGGTTGTCATTGTCTGTGCCATCTCCAGTGTCATCCTCCTCATCCTCAGGGTCTTGCTCACCGGGCGGCGGAGCCGCAACCAGCACAGGGAAAATGGCCTGCAGGATGGGGGTGAGCAGCTTCTGCTTCAGCACCGTCTACAAAGTAGAGACACAGATAAAAAAATTTATCAGCATAATGTGAATTTAGTCAGAACTTTGTTTCTGGTTAAGCCAGTTGATGCTGCAAGTAATCAGCTAGAAAACAAAGTATGAATATTATGTGTTTTGTTTGCATGCAATCAAATCTTTGCATAGAAACATGCACACACAGGAGACAGTTTTGTGTACATTTGTTAAGCTTTGTTAACATTTAGGTTAATAAGGTGTGCCTTTTATTTAATCTGTACCTCTGAAAGCTACTGTATACTTTACCTATGATAAAACAGAGTGTGATCAATAATCCCCTAAATGCATATTGAGAAATTTGGTAAGGAAGTTTGTTTCCAGTGTGCCCACAACAGGAGAAAATGAACCCACTTATCAGTGCACAAGGAAAATTTGCAGTCTCCTATAACAGTGAAAGAAATAACTGTGCCAGGGTCTCCTACAACTACTGTATCTGTGCCTGAAACTTTATCCTTGTTAAATGTCCATGAAAATCAAGACAAGACTGAGGAACAGCTGCCACTATCTCCTCTAAAGAACAACCGATCCAGATGGATTAAGCTGCACCCTGACTTTGTATACTGCATATACTCCCTCTCCCACTCTTGATCCTTGATACTCATTACAAACTGTAGGACAGATATAGGTCATTTATTTATAGTAGCTGATGGATTACCTTGCTTTTCAGCTTGATGAGGAAGGCAATACAAGAGAGTGCTTTCACCCGCAGAGAGTCACTCAGTGTAGTATCGCTGCCCACCTGACACAAACGTCGACATTGAACATTGTTACAAATTCTCATGTTGAGAAGTGAAAACGAAATTCAACGCAAAACTGGGAAGTTAAGACGGAGTTCAGACATTCAGTTCCCACCTCCAAGCAGAAGCGGACAATGTCGACAACATGAGGGACGATGATGGACACCTCACTCTCCATGAGCTCATTAAACACCTCCATGGCCTCACTGGCTTGGTCCTGTAGAGATAAATACAAACAGGTCTGATTCATCCACACCTTTAAATACACTTCACTGCCAACAGTAGCATCAATGTGTGTAGAAACGACTTTTACATATTAAAATTTACCTGATCTGCTTTGATCAAGTGTTTCAGAGCGACAATCAGACTTGGAATGATGGAACGCATCTGGTGCTGTGGGGAAGCAAAATGACATACAGGCATTAAAAAGTGTCTACATGTTCAAAATAATCGTGTTTTAGATACAATGTAAACCTTAAACTAAACTTAATCTTAATGTACCTGAAGGTAATGCATTGCCAAATATAACTGTACCCCATCCTAACTGAAACTGCCAAATGTCAAAGCTAAAACGGTAACGCTGCCTCACCATCTCCTCTGTGCCTGTGTATGCAGTAATGGCTGTGAGGGTGAGGATGCAGTAGTACAAGGCTGTTGGGTTGTTGTGGTCCTGCAGCACAGTGTTAAACAGCTGCAGCAGCTGGCAGTAGTGAGGCTTGAAAGGCTCCGGGTTGGACTCCATCACCTTATTCAGCAGCAGAAGGCCAACCTGTGAGGAAAGAAGAGTGTTAACATTCACAGGCTGTTATATTCAACCAGTATCAACTCTAAACAAAAGGGTGACTCTTGGGTCATACAATGAAAAACTAAATTAAAAGCCTGACATCTGACTTCAGTTATAAAATCTTTGACAGCCATCTTGTATCTAGTCTTTGTGAGCTGGTTAACAAACACCAATCATAGCCACAGCTTACAGAACAGAGATGCTCAGCCATCATTTGGATATCCTACTACAAAAATACTGTTAAACACAGATAAATGAACAATTTCTAAATTCATGGGTGTTCCATGAGTCCTGTACCTGTCTGTCATGAGGGTTGCTGCTCTTGGTGGACTGATTGAGGAGCTGCAGCAGTGCAGGCCAGCGGTCTGGTGTCTCATGTTTGACCATCACTGCGCACAGCTGGGAGAGTGAGTGCTGCACCGTGTGCCTGTAAAATACGGATACAGAGAGTTCAGGCGAATTCATACAGAACATTTCACAAGTGTGTGTAACTATATACAGCCACACACACCTGAGGCAACATTTTTTCTGTGTCAATAAAATCTGTAGTTTGAGGTGCAGCTTACTCTGTTTCCTGCATGAAGGCCTGCAGAACCACTGCCTTGAGGCTGCATCAATGAAGACAAACAAATCACATTATTATTTTATATATTATTATTATATTATTATATATTCAACTGAATAAAACTATAGCAACTTTGTTTAGTGTTGCAATAACCTCTCTCTGTCATCAGGGCTAATCTTCTTCCAGTGTTTCTTCACCCTCAGCCTCAGCATCACTGCAGCTGACTGACGAATCTAGGAGGAAAAAACAGGAAAAGATTTCAGGTAGTTCATATCTCTCTCGGTCACACACACACACACACACACACACACACACACACACACACACATGCCTGGGAATGGTGCTTGGATCACACTGGATAAAATCATTATCTCACTGCTCAAGCACACACAATACCTGAGGATTTTGGGAGCCGCTCATGACAGCACACAGGGCTGGGATAATGGCTGGGTCTTTGAAAGCCTGTTTCAGCTGGGCAGTGGCCTAAGAAAGGGACAAAAGAGACCCCGCTAAGTTGGCTGGCTGCCACAAATCACTCCACATTATTGTACAAATCACATGGCACCCATTCATACTGCAACGTGCAGCCAAATGACTCCAGCCTTGATGATGCCTCCTTTAAAATGAAGTTTAAGTTAGCTGTAGTTGGTTAGCTGACAGCAGACAGTTAATAACGGTAGAAACCATTCTTTGAAAGTTAGCTAGCAGCACGTTACCAGACGTTAACACAGCTAAGTTAGCCAGCTTAACTTCGATAACCAATAAATTGTCGTCTGTCTAACAAACTAGTGCTAACTTGAATGAAGTTATCAGTGGCGTTACCTGCTGAATAATGGCATTGTCAGGCTGTGTCAGCTGTGAGAGAATCTGCTCAAGTTGCTCTGTCATCTTGACAGCTCGGAGCTATCACTTTCCGTTAACCTGGTGCGACCGTTGACGTTAATATTTCTGACCAATCTGGCTAGATTAACCAACTGTCCTTTCGGGGTGCGGTTACCCGAGTATGCTACACCTGTCAAATATGTAAACAAAGCCTCCGTGGGCAGGTTTAATCTCTAGCCAACGAGTTTGTCGCGATAATCCTCTTTTGAAAAAAGTCGGATACGTGTGAAGTTATCAAGCCGAAAAGTGGAGTCAGACAGGTCGGAGCCTCTAGCTCGGTCTGGTCCGTTAATGCCTCAACTGCCAGCACGCGGGGCAGAACCGGCCAGGAGTTCCATGTGAGTTGTGTTAAAGAGACCTGCAGCTGTCAGTGTTTTCAGTCTGATAGGAACAAACAGCGCCCCCCGCAGGAGAGGAGGACACCCTGCAACAATGCTACACCTCTATATTTAGTCAACTAGTCACGGTGCCTGTGCACTGCTTTGGTATTTTTACTTTAATGCTACTTTATACTTCTACCCCACTACATTGAGGAGGGAAATATTAGTAGTTACCAGCTATATAGGTACAAATGGCTAAAGGTAAGGAAGTCTAGTACTGCAATAAATCCTACTTTAATGGAGGTTAGGACTGTGGTCATTGAAAAAAAACAAACATAAATGGACTTTGCATAGCGCCTTTCTAGTCTTCCAATCACCCAAGGTGCTTTTATACTACATATTTCATGTACACTAATCGCATGAGATACCATGCAAACTGCTCAGCACTTTTTGGGAGCTAACCATTCATATGCATTCACACAGGAGCAATTTGGGGTTTAGTATCTCGCCCAAGGACACTGGAGGATCGAACCGATCATCTGATTAGTGGACGACCCGCTTTTCCTGACTTTACTATATTATGCAGAGAGGTGTTTGCTATTTAGCCAGCCCTCAATGATGGAAATGGGGTGGACATAATATTAGAAACACACCTTGTCACACTCCAAATTATTTGTGTGACAAATAAAGTGGCCTGTTAGTGTATCTGTATCGCGGTATCAGGGGAAACACATTGCAGTTCAGAAGTGAGTTGCAGTTAATATTTTCCATTCATTATTGTTGATTATTGTTTTGAATAATTGATTGTTAACAAATGCTACATTTATGTAAAATATCATGGATATCAGCTGATATATTGTTATCCATTTTTAAACTTTCATAATTCAATATCAGCCTAATCAAACTGCAGCATTGGTCTGACTACAGTGACATTCTTGACCATCAAGTATCTACTTTTACTTAAGTTGGATTTCTACTGCTGGGGTTCTACTTGTAATCGAGTACTGTACAGGAGCAATACTTCTTCCATTTATTTAATTTATATTAAAACACAATTACTGACTATACTACAGACTGACATGAAAAATGCCTTATTGTTACAGGCTAAGGTAAACTGGGTAAGGCACTCAATAAACTGCTGTGTGGAGGGTGAGAGTTTGCACACTTTGCAGACAACAAAAGAAAGACCGGTGGTCTTGCATGCCACGCCCACAACAGCCATTACTGAAAACACAACCTTGTGGATAATCTGCATTGTCTCATAAAGGAGCACAGACGTCATCGTGTAACTTTTCACACGAAGATAGCAAGAGGTCTAAATTCAGCATTCATTTTCTAGATATACTAATGATAAACTACCATCAATATTTTGGACCATATCCCATTGTTTATGTGGCAGCAAAACAAAATATAATTGATTAAAATGATGATATTCTATATTCAGTATTTAAATGTAATCTAGTTAGTTCGTTTCACAGTAGGAGTGCCTTACAAATACACTTACGGTTCAAATACATTGCAGTATTTGTGGTCATCAAAGGCCAAGCTCAAGTCCGCTCAGCACATACCAATGCTAATGCACTGCACACCTGTTCACCAACCCCCTATACACACCCGCACCACCTACCCCTTCCTGTATGTCTTGGCTCGTACAAGATCACACAAACACACCCTGCCCGGGCAGAGATCAGTAGGAATGCAAATGTGCCAATTAGGCTCACTGTTCTCACATCACTTCACCGCTAAGTGACTGATTACCACGTCAATACAGCCAAAGACAAACACAAACAGTCACTCAAGGATGGTAACACGCGGCCTAATCTATTTCATCTTTGTGAAAAGAAATGCAAATGGGGGGTAAAGTTTGCCTCATCATGTCTCAACCCACTGTACAGGATGGATGGATGTTGTGAGTGGAACCTATAGTCTCTTTCCATGAACAGTGCAGAAATTAAAAAGTTAAATATTATATGACAGCAGCAGACAGCACTTTCAAACAAAATATTGCGTGGGCCCACTGCTTTAGATTTATATGTGGATTTCTTAAGCATCAACAGTAATGCTGACTAAGAAGTATTGGTGATTCATAAACTATTCATGCTGGAGACCCAGAAGCTATATTTGGTCCATTGATCTAAGACTGAAGCTCATGGAAATATAATTAATCACGCCAGTGGGAGACTCACATTCAGATTCATGCCCAAAAGCTTATGTGCTGACAATGTAAAACTGTTCCCATAAAAATAGCAATACTGCCCTTTCCTTATCAAGGATATAAAACATGCGTCTGAAAGCTGCAAACAAACAAACAAACAAACAAAGAACCATCAGTAGTAGTCTGATCATTTTAGCCTCAAAGCCATCACTGCAAATTCAGAATACGGGCCACACATTTGGGAGGAGTGAGGCTCAAGGTACCTTGAAATGCAGAGTAAACACTTTGTTACATGCGGTTGTTTCTTTCAACTGCACAAACAGAATATTTAACATCCAGTTCATCTAAAGAATCAGAGATGGTTTATGTATTTTTATACTTTATCTGCATCTTAGTATGGCTCATTAGTTTGGCGATGAAATACGTCTACTTGTTTTAACTTCCACTTCTTTCACCCAAACCCACTGAGACTTCTTACACACAGATCACAAACTAGCTCGATGCTGGATTAACCCCAATTAATCCCTGCTCCTGCTGCTCGCACTGTATTGTTATGCTGCGATATAACATAGCTCAAGTATGCTGTGTAATCATTTATTTAAACACAAATTAAGGGATACGTATGCACAGTATCATATGAAATCATTAAAATCCTTAGGTGATGAAACAGGGCCTGCTTTAAGGCCAAGTTTATACTGTGCATATTTATATTACCAAACAAAATGATATTTAAGGAAATGTCCACTACACAGTTGGCACGCAGTGAATGTGTCTATGATAATCCAACCCTGGCAAAACTCAAACAATCCACCAAAACTCAAACAATATATATAATTTTAAATACCCATGTATCATTTAAATATAAGTAGAGCTTGGTGATGTGTTTATATTTAATATTGATTGGTATTTTGGTATTTTTTTCAAACTTTCCTTTCGTCTCCAAACCTGAAAAAATAAAATTTAAAAGCAAAGAATGAATCTAAGTGGCCAATGAAAAGTCATGACTGCCTTCCATGAAGGGTGAATCAAAGAGATTGGCCTAAATCCAAACACCCACCTACTTCCCTGCCCACACCCACACACGTCTTTATAAACAGCGTCCGGTGGCTGCGCGCAATTTTTGAATGTTAATTGGCCTCTGCTGGTTTGAGCTGGACAGATCCTTGCTGTTGTCTCTTTAGGTTTACGGCCCTATCCTGTTGGATTTTACGCATTTTTGGCACCGTTACCTGCGATTTTTTTTTCTGTGTGTATTTTTTTTTTTACACGTTTTTACACTTTTAACGCAACAAGAACCTGTCAGCAATGGCAGACTGGAAGTCGCAGATAAGCTACAACTACAACCCCTCATACCATGCTTACGCCTACGGCCTCGTGTACCAACCCGGGCCCGAGCAAAACCACGGGAACCTGGCCAGCTGGGGCGAAGCTGGGGTCACAGATTTGAGCAACTACAACCCTGGCGTGACACAGGCCTATTATGCTACCGCCGCCAGGACCCGGGAAGAGTCCCCACCTCACAGTCCGGAGCAGCACTACCAGGGCACCGGGGTGGTCTACCTCAGTGATAACCCAGGAGGCCGTCTGCTCCTGGCTGGACCACACCGGGGTGCGTACGACTCACGGGAACATGAGGCCAGGCGGGCCGGGAGCGATTCAACCAGTGACTCGGAGGCGCACACCTCCCCAGGTATGACGTTTTTACTTCGCATTTTCCAAAGAGGCTAACGTTAGCTGTGAAAGTAGCTGTGGCGCAGTTGAAACGTTATATTTAACTACAGCTCGTGACGCATTGAGTCAGTGCTTACGTCTCCTCTTTGGCTGCTAAAAGCAACAATTTCTTCCATCAGAACGAGCCCTGGGATCCAACTGAGGTCCATTTTAGTTTTAAAAGTAATACGCAAATATCCCGCCACAGATTTTACGTCGCGCTCCTGCAAGAGGTGGCGACATCTCGCGACAGAATTTGAGAATATCGTGGGAAAACTTACAATATGTTCAAACTAATGTATTTTGTTGATGTTTGTCTTGTTTTTAATGATTAGTTGCATTGTAGCAGTGACTGGGCATCCATACTGGGATATACTGTATAAAAATCTTAAATGCTCCAATAAAAAGTGATGTATGCTCACTCTCATGGTTTCCCTTTACTTAGATTCATGGAGTTCTGGCAGCAGCAGAGAAGGCAGTCTCCCCCAGGCTGACCCGACTACATGGGCGAATAAAGACCTAGACGATGAGACCAGCAGCAGGAGCCCTGATACCAGCGAAGATGTTTCCAGCTCCCTCGTGGAAGAGCCACGGGTCTTTGTGGTGACGGGGGATGAGAGCACTACCATCACCTCTCTACATGTACCTTTAACTGCCCCGAAGAAGTCAAGCACTACTGCCGTCAATAACCCTAAAGCAAAGGTCCGGGCAGCTTTCTCCGAGACTCAGATGAATACTCTTGTCCAGCGCTTCAGTGTGCAGAGGTACCTCACCCCTGCTGAAATGAAAAACCTGGCAGAACTGACGGGGCTGACCTACAAACAGGTGAGAGGTTCAAGAAGGTTGGAGCACACAAGTACGGTGAAATTGAATTCCCCGTAGAATATCTGATCAGTTGGATCCTTCATCTTTTTTTTTGAAGGTTAAGACTTGGTTTCAGAACCGAAGGATGAAGCTAAGGAGGCACCAGAAAGATACCAGCTGGGTGTCTGAGCGCTACACCACCAACAAAGGCAGCCCAATTCAGGGAACCGCCTTCCCCAACATTGGATCACACATCCCATCTGTAAGTAGCTCCCATTATTTGCACTATGTAACACACAAATGCAGAAAAGTTAAAAGTGGGATCAGAACATTGTCCTGTCCAGGTTTCCTGTTAACAGATGACAGAGAAATAGTGGTTTGGACATAGAACAAGCCGTCCGTAATGGAGGCCTAACTATAGTCTGGTTACGGCCTTAAAGGCGAGGCGAAACAATCAATATACTGTGATATAGGATAGTGTAAATTTATTATGAATAAACTGATTGTATTAATCTGAACCACCACACTTGTTTGTGTTCCAGTATCAGGGAGACGGTCGGCCCCAGCTCAAGGAGCATTACACCCAGCACATGATGGAGGCAGCCTTCAAGAAGACTGCTCCACAGAACCTGGCCTTCTATCTGGCTGCTATGGGCTCTGCTGCTGGACCTGCTGGCTACACCTCCTGGTCCGCAGGCCCGCCCCAGACTGCATTGCCCGCCAGGCCACAGGCAGCTGGCTGGTCCATGCCCCCAGGCATCAGCCATTACGAATACAACCCCAGTGCATTCAGCTCTGCCAGTGTTGCCTCTGCAAACAACAGCGGGCTCGACACAAGCTTTGAAAGCAAAGACGGAGAGCCCGTCAACAACCGCAGCTCCTTAAACACAGCCATAGTACATAACCTCAGCCAGTAGGTCATGTTTGAGCTGCTGTGCGTGTAAGCTTTTATGTAAATGTTACCCGACGGCCATGTTTATATTTTTCTATTCAAGTTTCCTGACTGGTTTGTGATCAATTGCAGTGCTTTTTGTCAGGCGGGGTGTACATATGCTTTGTTCATACTTCTGTTCAAAAGTATTTTACCTTTTTAGCTTGAAGTTTTATTTTTATATGCAATTATTTAATGTATGTTGGTGTGTTCTTTGCTCTTGGTGATACTCGATGTGTCCAGGTTGGGTGCATTCTTGGGATTACATGTTTTTTGGAAATGTTTAAGACAAAGTGCTGACACAGATCGGATGTGCACGCATTCCAATGGCTTTTTTTCTATAAATACAGGTCCACTTTGGTAACTTGAAACGTTGTCTGTTTTACTTGAGTGTTTTACTGAGAGCATGATAATGTGGTAATGCATATGAATCATTAGTTTTCTGTAATCTGTGATAAAACTGCTTTACCAACTGCAGCTACATAAAACATTTGTGACGTTAATATAAGGATTGTGGTCAAAGGTAAGTGACTGAGGGGCATGTTAGACCAACTTTGACTCACCCAAAGTACTAGAGAATTTTTGGTAACAGTAGAGTGGCACAGTAGATGGACCTTTTTATTTATGTATATAGTCCTGGGCAAAATGGAGACTTGTTTTTTTGCAGTATTGTATTAAAAGCATTTTATTGAAAAGACTATTTACATCAGAACCAAAATCAATGGTGACCATAGAATACAATGACAATATTGCTCCCATCACCAACAATTTTGCAACCACTCTTTAATCTACAAGGCATCGTTCCTCGTATCCACTGCAGGTCCATGTGGAGCTTGGCAGGGCCAGTGCAAAACATTTCTATTATATATGAATATGCTGCTTTAAGTGTGGAGTATAATTGCAAATTTTAACACTGCTGCATTATCAATTGACTACAGAGTTGCTATCATAGCAGGTTACCCATGTAATGCAGGGAATAAAGAATGTAGGTCCTGCCAAGCCTCGATAGACCATGAAGTAGGAACGAGAGCAGATGATGCCACCCTGCATCATAAAACAATTAAATCCATTCACTCGCGTATATCTTCATACATCTGATCCATTCACTCCTGATGGGACACAATCATCCCTTTGTACTGAAATATTCCATTTTATCCTTTAATACATGATCCCCCTCCCCAGCTCACCCTTCATTTGTCCATCCATCCAAAACAAACAAAAACTACCGCTTATTTCAACAATGACAGCTCTGCTTCAACAATGAGCTCCTGTCAAATCAAGGTAAAGGCCCCTGTTTCTCCTCCCATTGACCCTATAGGAGGTGTGTGTTTGTGTGTGTTGTGTATGACAAAGCAAAATAATGAGGATTGTCCATGTGCCAAATGTGTGTTTATAGCTGTGTGTCTGTATGTATGCATATTTCACGTCTAGTCCATCTTGAGGCTACGGTAGATGTAGCGAATAAACGCCAGCGAGGCCCAGAACGACACGCTGCCCAGCATCAGTGAGAACACCATCGCTGTGAGCAGAGAGTAGCCGAAGAACTCTGTGCTCTGCACCAGGCCGCTCATAGAGGACCGGTTCCGGTAGTAGAAAACTGAGTAGACAAAGATGAAGATGCCAGTGGAGCCGGTGCTGAGCACGCTCCGCCACCACCATCGGTAGTCCTCGCCAGACAGCAGGAAATAGGTAAGCGCTACTGAGATGCAGGCGCCCACCGAGAGGAGAATGGCATAGACACACAGCAGGATGCCGTAGAGGGTGTAGTGCTCTCTGCCCCAAACAGTGGCAAAGATGTAGTACAGCTCTACTGAGATGGCACTGAGGGAGAAAATTCATAGAAAGAAGAAATTATTTTGTAGGGAATGAAACTGAGAGTTCAAGAACAAGAATAAAATCTCATTGTGGGATTTCTTTTTAAGTGCTACTAAAAATTTGAATTTCACCCTCCTGCGTTAAAGCTAATGACAGCTCACCTAAATGGCAGGAAGCCACCGATGGCCATGTGTACAGCCGTGTGTTTGTACCATGGCTGCGTAGGGATCTGCCGGGCGATGTTGCGAGTGCGGCAGGGCGCCTGGAAGCTACCGGCTCGGTTCTTTCCCACGATGCCGCCGATGACGGTGAGTGGGAACCCCACCAGAATCCAGGCACCCAGAAGGAGGAGCACGGTGGTGGCCGGCAGAGCCTGGGTGGAGCCACTCCACCAGTGGATCGAGTTCACGACACTCCATGTCAGGAACAGAGGCGCTGTGGGAACAAATTATTATTATTATTATTATTGATTATTATGAAAGTCCACATAAAGTAAGAATAAATATCTGGAAAATGCTGAGAGGAGAAATGTGAAACGAGGACATAGAGACTAGGTGAGGATTGAGGATTAATGGAGATAAATGGGTATAAAAACATCCAGCTAGTGGCAGGTGAAGCTTATCTGTGTTGTGAAACACAGTTGTGAGATTGAATATACCATACAGAGCCATGGCATGAAAATAGCTATTTGTTGGAACAGAATTTTCAAGGACACTATTATGTCAAATGATCCCAAATCTGTCTTATTGGACTTACCAGAGAAGAGCGACGAGGTGAGGATGATGTTCCACACCCAGCGCTGGCCGTTAATCTGCGTGTAGAAGCTGCATGACACGTATCCCGACACACAGCTGGTCAGAGCGTACAGGACGATAGCCGCAGAGTTGATGGCACCATGGCGGTGTACGTTAAACATTCCCAGCAGTGCCATGACGATAATTCCTATCGCAAGGAGGAGACATTAGAGTGATCAGACCCCTGCAGCAGGTTTGGTTAGCAGTCATCCAGTTGTCATATGACTGCTTTTCAGTGCTGACAAAGACTTGCTATGGGTCAGAAACACTTAGAAAACAAGTCTGCTCAATTTTCACACAGAACAATGATGGCCTCTAATACTGTTGTGGAATTTAACAGAGCATGTTCAGCCATGTGTGTTGCTCTGTGTGTGTGTATTTGAGAGTGAACGCTCACCTGTGGCAAGGGTAAGGAACTGAGCCCCCACTCCGAGCACGGCACACAGCAGGCTTTTGTAAGGCGGAAACCTGAAGACGTCCGTGTGTATGATCTTCCATCCGTTGTCGCCCTGGTCCAGATCGTCACAGCCGCCCTCTTCCTCCACATTGTACCTGGGGGGGAGGTTATTATTACACTAGATGTTATGAACTTGACCAGCATAAAGTTTAAAGTTTGTGTAAAGTAAGAATAAATGTGTTCTGAGTTTATCAGATCAAAGAAGGAAGTGTTCTTAACCACCCAGCTGAAGCCACGCACACTCAGCAATTTTGAAGTGACTGAAAAGTGTCAGATGAGCTCAGAGAATGACATGACTAATTTTGAAACACTCTGAGCCAGATGAATTAATCTCTATCTCTCTACTAGGGTTGCAGGGGTATGTTCAGGGTGGCCTCAGTGTGTCATCGAGCCACCCTTTAGGACCGCCCTCAAAATCCTGGACTGAAAACTGGTGAAAAACTGTTTTAACCTCTAACTCCACATTTCAGTAATATATCATTCAAAGTCTTATCACCTGTTTTCAGCAACTATTTTCCAACATATTTTTCATGTGTTTTGAAAGAAATCTCAGAATTGCCTTTAACAGTCTCTAAGCAGAAACTCTATTAGACTTCAATTCATGTGTTGTCAAGAATAAACAAGATACTGTATGAAAGATCTAAACTAGCCCGTACCTTCACACTTATAATTCATAACATTATGTCCAACAGAGAATGTGAAAGTTTTACAAGCCAAAATATATAAGTTTAAAGCCAAACCATTTGCTACCTGATCTCAGCAGGTACAAATAGACTTGTAATTGTTTGTAATTACTTGTAATTGTAATTGTAATTCTGAACAAAAAGCCAAAAAAACAACAACCATAGATTAATATGTTTGGGTTTTAAATTACAGTGACAAAACTGACAAAACAGAAAATCCTCTCATTTTAGAAGCAATGTTTGTTTATCCTCTGTTGACTGACTAATCTTTTATTACATTGTTAAACAAATAAAACCTCTAACTCTAACTACATTTAACATTTAACTACTTTGTGTTTTTAAGACCTTTTTTACCTTAAGTGATGCTAGTTTTGTACCGACAGTATGTTGAGGATTTATATTAAAGACAATATATATATATATATACACACACACACAATGATCCATGTCCTTCACTGACTAACCTGGCAAAGTCATTCTTAAGGACCCGCATCAGGATGATGATGACAAAGCCCAGCAGCAGCACAACCAGCACCAGTGAATTGATGATGGACAGCCAGTGGATCTCCAATGTTTTGGGGAAAAATGAATAATCTCTGAGGCGCTCAGCCCTCCGGGCATGAGGAAGAGGTGACTCGAACCAGCGCACGCTGTAAGTATGGGTGACTGTCACACTGCCTCCACCGACTCCGACTCCACCCACGGCAGCACCCGCCCCCTCCTCCAGGGGGACAGGTTTGACGTCTTTTACTGAGACATTAGCGAAGATCACCGAGTCACCATTGTACTCGATGTTGAAGTCCAGGTGAGTCCACAAACCCACCTGTTGAAGATTAGAGAGAAGGGGGCAGGAAGAGAAAGCAACAAAGAGAAAGAAGAATGACAGTTAGCACTTTGCATGAAGATAACTTACACTATGCTCACACAGTCTGTGTTGGTCTTTGTCTACCTCATAAAATCAAACCTGCTCTACATGTCCCACAAACCAGAAGCACAGCAGGTTTACCTTGTGGCTGTGAGGCAGGAAGCCGCTCTCCTCTATGTATCCCACAAACCCCCAGATTGGAATGTCATCCAGGACAAACTCAAAGTAGAACAGCTCCTCGATGGCCTCGCGAAGCTGGTCCACCTGACACACACATAAACATATCCACGATCACATCCCCTGTGTTTTATGGACCACAACTTCAAGTTTATCTAATTAAACTAGTTTGGTAAAGAACTTTATCATGGTTTTAATAATCACTGAGCCTGCTGAGACGTCTGTGATCCTGAGAGAACCATTTATTTGACAGGCAATGTTGAGCAATGCTAATTATCAAATGCAGACTTAAATATAAAATCAAGCTGCTTAATAAATGATCAACAGTTTAAATCATCTTTGAGGCCAGGGTATTTAACTTTAACCCACTATGTGTGGTAGTATACAAAGCATTAAATTCATATTATCCTGGTCTTGTGTAAATAAATACCTGTTTCTCAGAAAGAGTGAGCTGGCAAAGAGTTTTCTTGTCAACGTTCTCTCTAAAGCGGATGTGATATAATGATTCTGCCATCCTGTCACCATCCAACACTTCTCCCAGACTCAGGGACTTATGATGCACCTGAAGAAGAAGCGTTATAATATGAGTAACCGCTGGGGGAAGAAAAAAAAATCAAACAAAGCATTAGTTTGTCATAATTCTGTGAGCACATACAGCTATCAGGTAGTTAACTAACAGGCTAACGGGAAAAAATGCAGCAGGCAACAATCACACTACATCACTGTATGCTTGGTGTTGAAGTACCACATCCATTAAAGTTACTGTGCTGCCACTAACACAATCACACTTCCAATTATGCCTTTGCTTCAAAGGCACACGTCAGGAATTAAACCTTAAACAAAGAGACAAAACTCATGTTTACTTAAGATGGCAGGTATAATCTCACATCAGCATAACAGATACAGCCTTTGCAAAGATGCAAATGATTACACTGGACTGAAAACTGTTTTGCAATTCTCTGTGTATATTGTATCTGTCCAATTAAATAAACACGGAGCATGGTGGATAGATACCTTTAAGATTGAAATATTTTTTACAAGAAATGTTACTTTGGTGTTATCTTTACATTAGCATGACAAAATAATCTCCAGTTCCCTCTGTGAATTACAGCAACCCATTAAAACACAGAGAAACAGAACAAACACTGACCTTCTCTGGCCTGCAAACAGGCAGGGTGTAGTAGTGATACGTCTCCTGGGGGTTATGATAAGGGCCTACTTTGTTGACAAAGAGAGTCACGTTGTCCCCTTGCTTGTAGCCCGCTGTCCAGCTTGTGAACAAGCACAGGATCAAGACGCAGTGCAGACCCATCGTCCTCTGGCAGCCACCTGGCAGGTATCCTATTCCACAGTGCATAACCCCTGTCACAAAGATGGACAGTTCATCAGTTCACGGGGCACAGGTGTGATTCAAACTAAACTGTGTTAGTACGCCTCTGATTTCAAGTCAAAGAATGTGCTCGTGTCCACGCCATTCACACCCCATATGTGATGTTTATACGTCAAGTGGAAATTTTTATGCAGCGTCACTCTCTCAACCTTCTAACAGACTGAGCAGAAAACCGAGAAACCGCCAGGCGGAACTGTGAGAAATGTGCAACCATATTACATTTTAGTCATCATCAATTCTAGCAGTCCTTTTTGACTGGACGTACATCTGATCTGTCTGTTTTCTGACAGCCTGTTATAAGTTTGCCAAGCAAAACTACCCACAGTTCTTATTAGTTTTTAAGACTACGGGGATCTCCCAATTTCAAAATGCATTGGAAACACTGCATGCTAACCTGCATTAACGCCACATTTGGAAGGGAAATGATGATACAGCGCAGCACGGTGTCACTGTTTCCTGTATTAGTTTAGAAAAGTCCTGTAATAGCAGCAAGCCCCAAAACTTACCACTAAACTAACAACCTACCACATGTTTTCAAATCATTATGTATTTAGAACAATAGCTTAACCAAACAAATATGTCACCTGATATTTGCATGCAATGCAATGTGTTAGAAAAGTTAGAATGCTCCGTGGACAGCTGTTTCTATTCAAACATAGTGTATGTGCTATGTTTTTTTAAAACACATCACAATATGGATTTCGCTGGTTTCTGACCAAAGCTTCTGATAAGAGCCTCGTGGTGGTCTCTGGAAGCCGATCACTTGTCAATGACCTTCTGTCAAACTGTCTCTTCAGAGCAGCATCACAGCTGCAGCTGTGGACCTCCTGAACTTTTTTAGTGGCATGTTTGATGGGATTTCAAACTGAATTATATCAGGTGGACAAATAACACCAGCCAAAGCCGTAACGCTTTTATAAACTCTTTATACTAACAACAAGTTAGTTGTAGATCTAGGTCAGGTATCAAAGTGCCACAAACGCAGGGCACATCCTATTTGTCTTGGTGGTTCTGTGCAAAGAAACGTCACTGTAACAACCTCACTGATTCGTGTTAAACAAACAACTTAACCTACGTCAACATAGCTTTGTCCAAAAGAGGCGCATTTCATTTCCTTAAGGGGCCCGACTTGTATACAGACAAGAAGTTAGCTATATTTGCTTTACCGATATCACTGATGTGTCACTCCCGCTGCTGCAGATCCAACAAAGCCTGTCTGTCCTCCAGATTCCTTACACTTGAGGCCCCGACGGTCTCCTCTCTGCTCCGGTATGCGCCCTCAATGTGAAGACTTACAGCTGAACATCTTACGCTGTGTCCCAGTGTATTATGCATCCATTGCGTTCATATCCGGGTACACCAAGTACTTTTATAGACATATGAGACAGTGTAGAAGAGAAGAGGGGCTCCGACTCCACGTCACCTTAAAAATAAAAATAACGACGACTCGGTTGAGTTTTCCGGAGTGGGCGGAGAAACAAAAGCACACCGCAGACGTTACCGGTTATTTGTAGCCGGTAATATATCCCCCCCTCAAAAGCCTCTTGCAACTAACATGGTTTATTTTCGTGCTTTAACGCCACCGAAAACCGTCATTTAGACAATTTGAGCCCCGACCTGAGAGACTCTATTATTTTGCTGTACTGACCGGATTTCCTTCAATCTTCACGAACCAATCAAAAGCCCTCACAGCACTTCCCTGTTAGATCTCAGACATGTTTAATCAAACGCGCGCTACCGATGCGCGGTTCTCCAGCGTCTTTGACGATGCCGCGCTCGACAGATCGATAGATGATGTCTGCTATTTGATTTCCCGCGAAAGAGACGCTGTTCCGCGCGCCAGAGACGCTGGGATACGTACACAGAGTCGAGCTTAACGGTCAACTGGTGAGTCTGTTGTAAACAATAAAACGGTTTAACTACATTCACTGTGTACAGCATAGAGATGTCATGGCCTGTTGCTGTGTGCTAACAACGTGTGCATTGTGAATAAATGTAAGCCTAGCCGCTGGCTACACTTCTGCAGCTCTAGTTAGCTCTCTGCGGCAAAGTTAGCCACTTGCCCGGACACGTTTTATCCCCGCACGCCTGATTTCATTCAAAAACTGCCAATGCCATGTTTCATTGTAAATCCACACTCATAGAACATATCTCATATTATGTGTTCACTATTAACTAGTGTTTAATTCGACTGCCATCAGACGAAGCAACACACACGGACACTCTCTCTGTCATTGTCATTTCTGACTACCTCTGCTACATGCTGCTATTTGTATTTAACATTTTTTATAGTCACTTTCTACTTTTATATAGTATTTGTATAGATGTTTAGCAAGGGTTAACTTCTTAACACAGTTATATATTTATCTTCTATGCAAAGGTTTAATTCCCCTGCACATTTTTAATTTCTCTGTACATATTTAAATTTAGATCTGTCTCAGGTGTATTTTAACATATGGATACTGTGTTATAGGTTAATTCCAATGTATGTTTGCATGCTGCTGCTGGATGCTTGAATTTCTTTCGGGATCAATATCTATCTATCTGTCTGTAATGTTAAACAATCTGTAATGTTTTAAGGTCAGGTGTGTAACTATTTATCATCACTGTCCTTTATTTCAGTTTGAGCTTCAGCCCAACACCATGGGAATACACGGACTTGCCAAGCTGATTGCTGACCAGGCCCCCAGTGCCATCAAAGAACAGGATATCAAGAACTATTTTGGTAAGGATTACATGTCCATTCCTCTACATGTTGATTGTGAGGCCTGCATGAGAAATGAGAATGAGATCTGCCTTGTGTGATTTAGATCAGTGTTGTAAATGATGGTATAGGGACACAACCACCGACAGTATAAAGAGCAAAGATGGAAGGGGAATCACAGTAGAGCACAGCCCTGCACAAAAACTGACAGGCACGTCAGACTGTAGGTCTTGTTAATTCATCGCAGCAGTTTGTGATTTGTTATCGTGCTGTAGTAATAATTTGAAATGAATGGCTTGTAACTTTATGCTCAATTTCTCTTAGTTCTCTTAATTCAGTTGCTGTATTAATATTCTAAGTGTAACGCATGCAGGCCTGAATTTGTTGGCAAGTAAAAGAATATTATCCACTTTACTTTGCCTTTAAAATATAGTAAACTAAGACTTGCATAGGAATCATGTTGTAGATTATTGGTTATTGTTGATCCCTGCTGTTTTGAATATGCTAACTGCTTCTTGAAACGTTTGCAGGTAGGAAAATTGCTATAGATGCCTCCATGTGTATCTACCAGTTCCTGATTGCTGTGCGACAGGATGGGAATGTTCTGCAGACTGAGGATGGAGAGACAACAAGGTACAACCATCACAATACAGACAGACTTTTCAGAGTATTCAGAGAATAGTTGACACGTTAAGATGTGCAGTAGTTCAACTGTTTGCTTGTTTTTCTCAGCCACCTCATGGGAATGTTCTACCGGACAATCCGCATGCTGGAACACGGCATCAAACCTGTGTACGTGTTTGATGGCAAGCCCCCACAGCTCAAGTCAGCAGAGGTCAGTACAGAATTCATCGCTGTGTCGTGAATGAAAATCTTACAGACTTGCATTTGCTCACCCCTCGTTTCAAATAATGGATTATGTTTTGTTTTCTGGATGTTATATCATTAGTTTCTTCATCCTCTCATTCTGCTTTTGCTCTTCTCTTCACCCTCAGCTTGAGAAGAGAGGAGAGAGGAGGGCAGAAGCTGAGAAGCTGTTGGCTCAAGCTCAGGAAACAGGTACAGTTGATCTTATTGTGCTGCACTTTTATGCATGTCCTGAGCCTGTCAGTAAGAGCAAATGGATATTTTTTTTTCCCAGCAGAGATTAAAATCAGTTTGGCACATTAGCCAGGATGTAAATGGTGTAAAAAGTCTTTATATTTTTATATAATGAGCTTTATTTATCTGTTCTTTTTGTCTCATCCCAGGGGAACAAGAGAATATCGAAAAATTCAACAAGCGCCTGGTAAAGGTCACCAAGCAGCATAATGATGAGTGCAAGAAGCTGCTGACCCTGATGGGAGTGCCTTACATTGAGGTTAGATCAACTCACACTTTGCTACATTTGCTCGCTTTAATTAAATTTCCACATTTATGCCAATTGGTTTATTGTTTATTGCTGGAATAAGCTTTAACAGCCACGAAAGACAGAACATGTAATGTTAAAACATAAAGCAAATGTTGTGTGTTGTGGCTGAATATTTCTCTGAATTCTCTGGTTGTGTTTTTTGTTTTGAAGGCTCCATGTGAGGCGGAGGCCACCTGTGCTGCCCTGGTTAAAGCAGGGAAGGTGTTTGCCACGGCAACAGAGGATATGGACGGGCTGACGTTTGGGACAAATGTCCTGCTCAGACACCTCACCGCCAGCGAAGCAAAGTAATGTTACATCTGCATCCCACTCTTACTGCCTCATATTTTAATGACGACTGTGTTGGTTGTCTTATCAGCTCTACACTACATGCATTAAACCGTACAGAGAAGTAGTTCTGTCATCACCATTTCTCCTCTGTTTTATTAATGTGATGACAAACCTCATTTGGAACAGCTCTGAAGATGGCAGTTTGTTTTGCCATGAGCCAGTCGCGACCTAAACATACTGCATATTACATCATATATGATCCCGTCTTACTCATACAGAATTAGGTGTTTGGATAATTGTGTATCTGTGAGTGTTATACAAATATTACACCAGCACCAGCCCCTTCATACAAACTTTTTATTGCACCGTTTTTTCAGGAAACTTCCTATCCAGGAGTTCCACTTCAATCGAATCCTGCAGGACATCGGCCTGACCAATGAACAGGTACACTTATTAACTGACTTTGATAAAGGTGCAGAGCATATTATCAAGATTATTATTGCCATTTTCCATATTTCCATTATTCACAGAAATGTCACAGTGTTCTCCTGCTAATTAAACTGTATGTGCTGTGGAACTGTACACGCATTTGAACCAGGAACAGTGCGTGACTCTTTTATGCGCTAACTCCATCTTTCTGGGGTCTATCCTAGTTCATAGATCTGTGTATTCTGCTGGGCTGTGACTACTGCGCTACCATCAAGGGGATTGGCCCCAAGAGAGCCATCGACCTGATCAGACAGCACGGCAGCATTGAGGAGATCCTAGAAAACATCGACCCCAACGTAAGTTGATGTCGATACAGTACACAAGTTCCTGCTGTTTGAGAAAAGAGCAGTTTGGTTCTGATTCTTTCTATGTCTTGCTTCCCTTCATGCAGAAGCACCCTGCTCCAGAGAACTGGCTGTACAGAGAGGCCAGAGGTTTGTTCCTGAAGCCTGAAGTGGTGGATTGTTCCACAGTAGAGTTGAAATGGAATGAGCCAGATGAGGACGCACTGATCCAGTTCATGTGTGACGAGAAACAGTTCAGGTGAACCGTCAGCAGACTCTCTTCAGCACAGTGCTACATGCTGGATTTATCTTCTTTGTTTGCTTGTTAAGTTTTCTTACACTGATGTTGACTATCATAAAGTTAGTTGTTGCAGTGATTCTGTAACCAGACTGGCTGGTTATACAACATCTGACCACTAGATGGCACTGCAGGTCTAGCATTACTTGAGCACACAACCTTTTTACACAAGATCAAGGCTGGGAATTGATAACATTTTATTTATACTAATTCCATTTTGTCTGGAAAGATGTTTCAGCACATTGCTGGTGTTTACACCCTTACACAAAATGATCATTTTATAAACATTTATTAGCACTGTTGTCATCTTTCTTTGAGAAATGAAGCCACACTTTGGGCAGTTTCATCACTTGCACCATGACTCCTTGTTGCAAGTTTCCACCAGTGTAGATTCTTCAGTTTGACATCTTTGTGTTGCAGTGTCCAACAATTTGCTCTCAGTCCTCATCCCTACATATGATATGAGTTTTAGTGCACTTTCTTTTTCAAAGATCTACTTTGAGAACTGAGAAAAATAGTTGATGGAAAGTTCAGCTAGAAATAGCATTGTGCATAGGATTGATTGATTGATTGATTGATTGATTGATTGATTGATTGATTGATTGATTGATTGATTGATTGATTGATTTGGTTATCTGTGTGTAGTGAGGACAGGATGCGTAACGGCTGTAAGAAGATTTTGAAGAGCCGACAGGGCAGTACACAAGGACGACTGGATTCTTTCTTCACCATCACTGGATCTCTGTCCTCCAAACGCAAAGTACGTTCATAAAAACTACAACTGTGTTTCCAAAAAGATTTATCTTATTCTATTATTAACTTGACCGCCTACAGTAGTGGGTCAGAATACCACATATAACAAATCTGACAACATGACATTTCAAAAATGATGGACTCATTTCCTTCATCTTACTTAGGAACCTGAAGTTAAAGGATCGGCAAAAAAGAAGCAGAAGACCGGAGCGACGCCGGGCAAATTCAAGAAGGGAAAATAGATTGAACGTAGGGCTCCTTTGATTCTCTGGGGAAGTGATTATTCTAAAGAATAACATCACACAACATAACACCATTAAACAGAGTACGAAAAAGCTCTGTGTGTGGCACGTTAAAGCAGGAACACAGTAAGAGTTTGTGTGATGATTAGCTTAGCTGAACAGCTGTGTATGTACATGACCAAACATAATTTTGTTGATGTCTCATGTTCTCTGTTATTGAATAAAAGTATTCACCTTTTTATAGAGCAATTTGTCAATTTGTCGTTCCCCATCTCTCTCTCCCCACATTCCTGTCACTCTTCAGCTGTCTCTATCAAATAAAGCTTGAAAAGGCCAAAAAAAAAATCTTTTAAAAAAAGAAATGGTTATTGTGGCTGTCACTTATGTCATCTCTGTCTAGTTTGAACAAGGTAGACGCTTCAGTTGGACGTCTTTGTGTAGCAATGTGCAGTGAAAACATGATGTGTCTGATTGCTTCAATGTGTGTCTGGTCTCAAATATTTCCCCCTGTAACAACTAAAGGGGTACCACAGGGATCTATTCTTGGTCTGTCAGTGTTTACAATCTAAATTACCCAGAGAAAGTAAGGACATTTGTGTTTGGTAGATTATTTCTTTGTTGTAACAAACAGGAGCCTCGGCAGCGTGTGGAAGAACCATACACAGCGACAACAGCCTGGCACCGCCTCCTCATGCTGGTCACCAGCCTGGTCACCCACTACTGTGGGAGGGCATCCCATTCTTCAACCAGCATTTGCCACAAGTCAGCCAGCATGGTTGTGCTGGTCACTCTGGCATGATGAATCATTGTTATAGACAGTTTTTTATGCCATTACTAAGAATTTTATTGAACAGAATAAATATGTCCACACCCTCAGGATTCCAGTAAATCAGCAGGGTGATGAAACTTCCTCAGAAAGATTGATTCACTGCATTGAGCAAAATGGTTATTGTGACTGTTACTTATGTAATCTCTGGCTAGTATGATCAGTGTAGACGCTTCTGTTTATCTGTGTGACTGGTGGACCAAAGTGACACAGAAGCGGTGGAGAGTTAAGCCATGTTTAAAGAATATTAGCTGACAATGCTAAAGTTCACTGGGGAAGCAACATTTGTTTATTGGTAAGTAAGAAATCACATATTTGTACATATACAAAATAAAATCAGATTACTTTAATGAGTGTATGGTTGCTTTTATTGTTGATGTGAAGAGTCCTGCTCATGCCGCACTAAGAATTTTTTTTTGGAATGTTGTTTGACTGTGAGTAAACTGTTGTTATTATTCATATTTATTTTAATTTGATTATTTTAAAACTGACTTTTTTCAGTCCTGAGTCATTTTTTCTTAAAGGTATTGTGTATTGGCTGTGTCTCAACCAAATTTATAGGACAAAGAACATGATGTTGACAGTCTTATTGTTATTAGGTGAGTTTTCCATGTATTGTTGTATTTTGAACATACATATTTGCTTAGTTTCTCAGCACAAATGCATTCAGTGGCAGAGAATAATAATTTCTAATTTGCCTTTGATAGCTCCACTATTAATTGCAAAGCCAGAAGTGTCTCAAGAAGTGAAAGGTAAGTGTGTCACTTTAAAGACTTATCTGAGCGATGCAAAAGATTAAGGAAAGAAGTAAAACATTTGTTTTTTCATGGTTCTGACCAAGAGATTTGCCAATACTAATATTAATAACATGAAGTAACTCCTCCTTAATATAAGTGTATGACATCTTAAGTTGTCCGTCACAGGAAAACTCACCATCATACCTGCAGTTTGACCCTAGGTCACATAAAAAGGTGCACAATGAGAATTAGTGATGAGATGCATAAAGCATTACAAACATGATTTATACTCAAAAGCCTAGATATTTAAAAACAGCAAAAAATGCACAACTCTCCCCACTTTTTAAAATATTTCTTATAGATTGATTGCATTTCTCCCTTGAACCAGCAGCCTTAACACCTCTTGCAATTCAGTATGAACATCCTGGGTTGGTACAATCAACAGGAGTAGATGATATAGATTTACACCTCCTGTGACTTGGTACCTCTTCAAATACTCCCTGCGTTGCTCTTATATTTGATCTGGCTTTTGTACTGCAAGAAGTTGGTGACACTCAATTCTCTATTTCCCTCTTGTGCTCTGTGAATACCCTGGAGTTACTGATTAAAAGTGTCAAATATTTAAAGATCACCAAAGCACAAAAGCAACATTTTGCATGGACTTTATGATCTTGCTCAGGATTACTTTCATGTGTGTCTGGTCTCAAATAATTTTCTCTTGTAACAACTAAAGGGGTACCACAGGGATCTATTCATGGCCCTTTAGTATTTACAATCTTTATCACATGAAGTTAGCACAAAGTAGTTTTTTTCTCTTGTTCAGTGACATAGATTTGACCTTTAGGCCTTTGTAATGAAAACTGAGAAGTTGTGTCGAGAGAATAGAGAGCTTAATCTGACAGTCTCAGCATGAGGAATGATCACTGTTCATATAATCATAAGCAATTTGCTTAAGTTATCATTGTGCTATTACAGAAAATAAATAAATATGGGCTGATTTTTAACAGATTACAATTTTCTTTTTCACCAGTCAGAGACCTAAGAACTGAAACCTCAGGTGAGCTGGTTGAGGGCAGAGATGTCACAATAACCTGCTAAGCCATGGTAACCCTCCTATTAAACTGGAGTGGTATCCCCAACAAGACTCTCCAAAGTAAATGGAAATAAATGAAAATGGAACGTCACAGCTAAAATCCAGAGGATAATCACTCTGTAGTCTCTATGCCAACCCAAAGGCAATGTTGCATGAGAAAAAAGCATTAATAATAATCAATAAGGACTCACATTTGTGCATGTTGCTTAAATAGCATAAAAATAATTTCTCTTCCATTCTCACCTAAGAGCAATGTGGTACATATAGTGCTGTTACATAATTCTTTCATGTTCTTGATATAAATCAGACATTGTATAGATATAATATTCTAATCTTACTTTACAAACCTTTGTTAATTACTACAAAATCTCTCCATATTCCAAATCTTCCAGACTTCCCAAGGGACACCTCAGTGGTCATCAGTCCCACTGGTCCAGTATCAGTTGGCAGCATGGTGAACCTGACTTGGTCCTGCAGCAGAAACCGTCCTGTCCATTTTGTCTGGTTCATGGTCAGTGACGGCAGACTGGAGCTGATCAGAGCCGATACACAGGTTTATAGCTTCAGTGTGACCAGCAGTGATTGAGGCAGATTGAGGCAGATATTGTGGATGCAGAAATTGAGTTGTTTGTCAAATCTCATCTGGATGTCTGTTAATATTTGGAGCTAACGGCAAACATGATAGTTTGAGATGTTTTACAGCCATAAAATCCTCCATTAAGCAGAAGGTGACCATGCTGTTGTGTTACAGATCATCAAAGTCTAAAACAGCTGACATCCACTTTATATTGAAGATCCTGTGAATCATGATGCTCATCAGTATATTAGTCATCTTTGAGTGACCTTTCTGTGATATGCTGATAATTAAAATGTGTCTGTATTAAACAGATCAGCATTATCACGGCATAAATTAATTACACCTCCTTTTCTTTCAGCTGCTTTAGATCAAAACACACTGCCAAACCAGTGGAGGAAAGCTATACTAAACTCTGCTCAAGGAAAATCTAACATTTCTTACATACATTAGTCAATCTTGCATTCATTTCTGTGGTACTGGAAGGGACAGGAACAAGTACAGATGTCATCAGTTGTAACATGTAGTTCACAGCTTCAGGCTTTTATTTTGAAAACATATCCTCTGTAATTGAATTAAATTAAATTATTAAATTAAATTAAATTAAATTCATGATTCATTGTTCTTACTTGTTCTGTGTGGTCTCATTGGCCAATTAGCTCACTAACTGCTGGTCACTTGAGTGTTCAGTAGTTTTAAAAGTGACACTGTGCTTCTATTAAGAGATTATTTTGGTAAATATTTATGTTGCTATGTTTCGTTTCCACAGGATGAAGCAGAACACGACTATGTCAACAGAGTTATTATGATACAAGAGTACATGAGTCAGGAGGAAACGTCAGATAATGAGGAAGTTGAATATCTGAAGGAGAAATATTTGTGTGCATTTATATTTTATTTGATCATTAGTTTTTATGCAGATATTTTTATAATATTTGTGTAACTCTAAACTAAGAGCATCCAGCACAGTGTTGGCTCTGTAAAATGTATATTTGCTCACTTTTTTATGTGATTAGATTCCATCAGAATAAAGCATTTATTGTTGAAGATATTTTAGCTCAAACACAGGCAGCATGTCACCACCATCACCATGGAAACAACATGTTACTAACGAGCTGTTTAAGTTTATTTTTGTTACCATGTCTCAATAAAAGTTGTTGGGGTTTTGTGTCCGTAGCTGCATTTCCTGGTATATGGAACTACTGCACTGCATCTCTGTCACTTCACACTCATTTCTTCCCACTTCCCATTCTTGCAATGTGCTTTCTTGGTATAGCATTGGTAAGAATTTGCACAGCTTCTACTCTACTATTAATATACTTTTAAGACCACCAAGTTATGTTATTTGTTTTATGATCTGCATTGTTTAATATGTTTAATATCATTTGTCAAAATTTATTTCTGCAGATGTTAATCACTTCTGAAATCACAGTGGCTGTTTAATACATGTAAGCATGTGGAGGTGAAGTGGAGAAGTTATTTAGAGAGAGAGCAATAATGCTCGGTTAAAGCCATCTGACTTACATGAGCAGTAATACTGAAAGTAACTGCACTGCTGTGTTTGGAAATCTAGGTGAAATCTAGGTGAGTGTTACTGCAGTCCTGTCTGTGAACATGGTGACAGCCAGCATATTACTGAGTGTCCTCTTTGTTTCAGGTGAGCTGTTGAATCATTTACACTTTACATTTAATTTGTATTTTTTTTCCTTAAATTTATGTGACTATTATATTTTGAATTCTTGTCTCTGTGACACTTTTGGTGGGTTTAGTCACCACTGGGGTCAGGCTCACAGGGGATTAAGAGGATGTTGTTCTCTGCTTATTGTAAACCAGTTAAAAATGTATATTTTTTTCATGTTATGTTAATCATCAGTCTGGTTTACAGGTGCTTTGGCTGTTTGTCCTGATGAATCAGACCTCTCCATTACTGCACCACAGAAGATGGAAGCACTGAGTGGATCTTGTTTGTTAATCCCATGTACCTTTAGAGCTAAATCAGAAGAAGTACTCAACAGCAGAACAAATGCATTTGGGGTGTGGATTAAAACTGACTCCAGAATTTCTAGAAGCAACGTGATTTTCAACAGTAGCAGGGAAGCTAACACATATCCATTAAGTATTGCTGGAGACCTGAATAAGAGAAACTGCACCACTCTGTTTTACAATTTAAACACAGGTTACACAGACACATACTACTTTGGAATTGAGAAGTGGCCTTTCAAAGCAACAGCGTGTGGTGATCCTCTTCAAATAACAGTTCAAGGTAAGAGTTTTTATGTATTTATTCATTTATTTCAGGTTGTCCTTTGGCAGAGTAGTTCCCTAACATACTGATGTTTAACTGGTATAATCTTAACCACTTAAGCATGCAAACATTGTCTAACTGGCACTTAACATAAAGCAGGAAAGCTGTTTGTTCTGCAGGTTACTGTACAAATAAAAAAAAAATAATGATGATGATGAAGCTAGATACAAGTGATAACAACTCATCCTGTGGGGGTATGTAAGTGTCTGTACAGTTGGTGTGCTTAAGTGTGTGCTAGTGTGCTAGTTGTTTGCTTAAGTTGTTTGTCAGATCTGATCAAACCACAATCACACAATCATGATGAAGCAGGCTACCTTTTGACCTACCTACCTACCTTTGATGTAGCAAATTGTCAGATTTAAAGAAAAGCTTTGGGGGATTTCATTAAACAATGCCATGTTGAAGCAATTTATATACAACAGTGTCAGCATCTGCCTTCAAAAAGGGCCACACAGGGGCCACACAGGGCTAGAGTAACTGTTTACTGACTGTATTATTTACTATATTTTTCAGTATAAAATATGTATTTGATTTGAAACCACAGATTCTCCTCCGAGCCCCAGAATTGAGATCTCAGGTGATCTGAAGGAGAAGGAGTCTGTCAGTATAACCTGCTCAGCTTTCACTCCCTGTCCACACTCCCCTCCTAAACTCACCTGGAATCTCCAACAAGACTCTCACAACAAAATCCAGGAAAACACAAATGGGACCTTTACAACTAAAATCCAGAAGACCATCACTCTGTCAGATCAACATGATGGATACAACATCACCTGTTCTGTCACATATCCTGTGAATGAAGGAAAACATGTCAAGACAGCAGAGCAGAGAGAGACTCTCAGTGTTTCATGTAAGACAACCAACATTTCCTACCAAAATATGTTGTTGCAAAACCCTGACCTCTAACTATGAAGTTAAATAAGGTGTCACATTATAAGTAAAATTGTGTGATGTTAAATAATGGTTTCTTATTTTACCATAAAATAAAACTTTTCTCATCTCATTACTACAAAATCTCTCCATATTCCAAATCTTCCAGACATCCCAAGGGACACCTCAGTGGTCATCAGTCCCACTGGTCCAGTATCAGTTGGCAGCATGGTGAACCTGACTTGCTCCTGCAGAGGAAACCCACCTCCTGCCCATTTTGTCTGGTTCATGGTCAGTGACGGCAGACTGATGCTGATCAGTGCTGATACACAGGTTTATAGCTTCAATGTGACCAACAGCGATCGCGACAGATTGTTCTATTGTGGATGCAGAAATGATCTGGACATTGAACTATCGACAGGACGTCAGCTCATATTTGAAGGTAACTGCAGGAGTCGCGGCTTGTGACGATTTAGAGCGCTAACATTTTTCAGAGGGTGACCATGATGTCATTTCACAGATCAGTTTGAGATGTTTTAGAGCCAGAAGATCCCGCATTAAGTACAAAGTGATCTGCTGTTGTGTTACAGATGATCAGAAGTCTGAACTGGTTGGCACCCAAGTTATAGTCAAGCTCCTAGGAATCATGATGCTCATCAGTATGTTAGTCATCTTTGAGTGGTGAGACAAACTTTTATGATCATTTTTAACCGTAAATGTGTCTAATTTTAAATGCAGTTTGGCTGCACTTTGGTCACTTCAGTGCAGCAAAAAAAAAAAAAAAAAAAAAAACTGAATGTCTGTCATGTATTTCTTCCAGTTGGTTTCGATCGAGACGCTCCCCTAAACCAGTGAAGGTAAGCTACTAGATGAGGAGATTTAACAGTCTGAGACTTAGGAGGAAGGAAAAAAATCCACCTTAAAAGAGCCTCCTAATTTAGCTCTTCAGAATCAGTTAGCAGCGGTTTATTTGTAGGACTCTTTGGAGTTTGATGTTCAGAAATCATACTGCAAAAATCCTTCAACAACAATTACATTTAAAGGTCAGTGTCGACGCCAACAGCAGTGGCACTAGACCACAATGCAATGCAGCACATTGGAGTAGAAGTGCAGCTAAGCTTGCCTTCTCCCTATACAGTATATCAGAGCAGAACAAACTAATTTAAGAGTGGTCACATGTTGGTTTTGAAAGGAGGGCATGTTGTAACCCAAAAAAGCAAGTGATGATCTTGACATTGATTACTGGTGAAGTGAGAAGGTGAACTATGGAGCATTTTGCAGCCAAAGGGCCAGACTCGGTTCGATTGGACGGGGAATGCCGAAATTTCACAGACATTGCACAGTGTAGATTTAAACAAACAGGAGTAAAGTGTTAAAGCGACTGGAGACAGGTTAAAGTGACAACAGACAGGTTAAAGTGACAACAGACAGGTTAAAGTGACTGGTGTTTTAACAAAATTTTGCACAATAATATTCCAACACGTAATTATGTAAATTAGTGTAAGTGCAGTCGGATTCTCTGAACACCTCTTTGAAAAGTGTTGAGGAACAGAGTCATTTATTTTTACTATTCAACCTCACCCTTAAAAGAGAGAAGGCAAAAAGCCTCCATCATGACAGTGTGTATGTTTGTGTGAGAGACTTTGGACTTCAGGTCTCATATTGGTGGTTGATTGCCCCACCTGTGGTCCTGTAATGTGACTCACAACACAACTGTAACACAAATGACATGCTGCGACTATTTTGTAAAAGCCACTTTAGAACTAAATCTTGAGTCTTTCAAGATTCAAGATTTACTTTCATTTAAACCGCATCACGCAGTGCTAACATCTCATTCTCTTGTTTCATCTCCACAGGATGAAGTGGAGGCAGACTATGTCAACACAATGACCGAGATGTCATCATGAGGAAAGGAGGAAGATGTCACTATAAATGGAACGACATACCGTGTTGTGAAATCTATGTTCATTTCTTAGTCTTGGTTCCTTCTTGTTAGTATGACATGTACAATAAAGTGGAGATTTTTTTCAGGCCAGTAAATACTAAATGGTACTACTTCTTTAAACATGACCCCATACTCGGGTGAATAATAATTCAGCCATACCACTGTGGTAACTGTATGTGTGGTTTACATAAATGTACTACTCACTTGTTACTGTCACTCATTTCATGTACGTATAAATGCTTACATGTGTCATGTTAATAATAAAGTTCTGCTTGGGTAACTCAGCTAAGCCCAAAGATTTGAAGATGTCGTAATTTCTGTCTTTTCGTACTGCTCACAGGATATGACCAATAGGAACAAAACTACTTGTATTCCTGCAGTTTTTTGTCACAGATGTCATGTGACAGCTTCCAGTGAACTGCACTTCTCTAATAACTGCGTAATGTGGTTTGACATGAAAATCACAATTCATCAAGTTTTGGTTTTTTTCCCCACCGTTGGCTCGCTTGGTAAGGAAACATTTTTTTGACACTTTAACTGGAGAAATCATAAATTCAGTGTTTCGTTGACTATTTAATCAATTTAAAACACAGCTCTGCATATGTTAATCACTATACATATAAGAAACAGTGAACTCCATTTGTACGCAGTGAGTTTCCATTATGTAATTGAAGAAGGGAAGTTGTTTAAAAAAACATAAATACATTGTTTTAGTAAAGAAGTGACATGATCAATGCAACTGGAGAATGAATGTGTTATTGTGTCTGTAAATTCAGGAAGCAAGTCTCTGTCTGTGAACATGGTGACAGCCAGCATGTTACTGAGTGTCTTCTTTGTTTCAGGTGAGCTGTTTGTTCACTCACTTTTATTTGGAGACGTGAATCATTCACAGTTTGGACTTCATTTAGAAACAAAGCAGAAAGAGCAGTGCAGACCGAGTTACTTTTTCCAACTGTTCATGTCCTGACTGCAAACAGAAATGTTTTATACAGAGAACAGGACAAGGGAGAAAAGACCAGTAACATACTGCTGCTTTGTTTATCATCAACTTTCTCTTCAAGCTGATTTTTTCATGTTATGTTAATCATCAGTCTGGTTTACAGGTGCTTTGGCTGTTTGTTCTGATGAATCACACCTCTTCATTACTGCACCACAGAAGATGGAAGCACTGAGTGGATCTTGTTTGTTAATCCCATGTACCTTTAGAGCTAAACTAGAACAAGAGTTTGACAACAGCAGAGAAATCTTTGGAGTGTGGATTAAAAGTGACTCTAGATTTGGCACAAATCCAAATAATGTGATTTTCAGCAGCAGTAGGACAGATAACATCTATCCAATGAGACTTACTGGAAACCTGAGAGAGAAAAACTGCACCACTTTATTTTACAATTTAATCACAAGTTATACAGACACATACTACTTTAGAGTTGAGAACAAACCATTAATGGTAACAGCTATATGTGATCCTCTTCAAGTAACAGTTCAAGGTAAGAGAGTTTTGTTTCTTTCATTCACCTTAATTATTCTGATAATTAAACTCTATTGTTACAATTTGACATAAAAATGGTCAAATCAGAGCAAACTTATTATTTATGCTTCATGTAGCTTCAATACAAACATGTCAGACTAGCTTTTAAAACAGTGTTTTGTTGATTTCTTGTTTATTTTTGTGTAAATGTTTGATTTGAAACCACAGATTCTCCTCCGAGCCCCAGAATTGAGATCTCAGGTGATCTGAAGGAGAAGGAGTCTGTCAGTATAACCTGCTCAGCTTTCACTCCCTGTCCACACTCCCCTCCTAAACTCACCTGGAATCTCCAACAAGACTCTCACAACAAAATCCAGGAAAACACAGATGGGACCTTTACAACTAAAATCCAGAAGACCATCACTCTGTCAGACCAACATGATGGATACAACATCACCTGTTCTGTCACATATCCTGTGAATGAAGGAAAACATGTCAAGACAGCAGAGCAGAGAGAGACTCTCAGTGTTTCATGTAAGACAACCAGAGTTTGTTGTTGGATCCTGTCAGCACATGATAAAAATAAAGGATCTTATTCAGGCTCTGATGTTCCTCTCATATCTCACATCTCTATCACATTTTCCTCAGATGCTCCTAAAGACACCTCAGTGTCCATCAGTCCATCAGGTTTGGTGTCAGCAGGTAGCTGGGTGAACCTGACCTGCTCCAGCAGAGCCAAACCTCCTGTCAGCCGCTTCACCTGGATCAAGATCAGCAAAGATGGACCCATGACTGTATCTGAAGGACCGTTTTACAGCTTTAATGTGACAGATAAAGAATATTATTACTGTGTGGCCACAAATGATCTTGGTAACCAAACATCATCAGTGATTCATCTGGGTGAAGGTAAATACTGAACTGGACTGAACCCACTTAACTTCTGCAACAGCAACATCAGGTTTGTCTTCTTTTAGTAATCACTCACATTTGGTTTGTTTCTATGAGCAGACAATGGACCTCTACAACAGATTCTTGGAGGACTCTTTGGGCTCATTGTGCTCATCTGCCTGGTTGTCGGTGTTTGGTAAGTGACACAAATTAAAGCAGCTAATGTGACTTTATCTCTGCATTCATGCCTCAAAGAGCACATTTTCAACATTCAGTATTTCTCATTGGTGGTTCACAGTTTTCTGCGTTGGAGGCGGTTAAAGTCAACAGATTCAACTCAACAACCAAATCAGGTAGAAAAATGTTTAACCTTTCTGTAGAGCACTGCACTCTCATTGTTCTGCATTACTAAACACTAAATGAACCATTTATGAGAGATTTTTCATGAGTGAAATATCACTAAATATTTGTCTAGCAATTCAAGACTTGAATACTAAAGACTGCACAACCAAAACAAGACTACACAATTATTTTGAGCTCTTTTTGCCACATACAGATACTCACAACAATTCATGTTTTTGCAGAGTCTAACAGGCGAAGAGCTGACTGTTAACAGACCAACGAGAAAAACAGAAGAAGAGGAAGGAAACATCCATTATGGAGAGATCGACTTCTCCAAGCGAAGACCTGAACCGTCCCCGGCCTCAGTGCAGGACAGCGGACAGCAGCAGGACACACTGTACGCACAGGTCCAAGTGTCCAAGACAGCACACAGCTTAACACATACTGCTGACCGTCCAGAAGATATCTACGCTCAAGTGAAGAAAAAATGAGTCGTCTGGTTTGTGCAAGATTACATTTGAATAGACTTCATATTAAATACAGCTTTTTTATTCATACGCTAACTCGAAAAAGAAACTCCACACTTCCACATCCTGCAGCTTTTTTATGCCACTTATCAACATGTTCAAATGTGCGTGCTGACCTCACAGCTGCTGTTGTGTGATATTTATGATGCATGATGAAGATGATGTACCAATAAAAGTCACAAATCTCTAATTATGGAAGTCTGAAAGACACCAGAAGCATTTTTACACACTTAACAGTGCTTTTTTAGTCCAAGAGTATTTTTTGATTTAAAGTGTTGTGTTTTCTGCAGATATTAACAGACAGATTTTGACAGATATTTGACGACCAGGCTGCGCTGTTGGTCATGAAGAGGGAGCTCGTGGTCCTGAACCAACAGTTTAACTTATTTTCTGAAATACTGTTGCAATCCAATAACCAGTGTACCACTGGGATGATTTATGGCACCTTTGTCTGTTTTTTTGTTTTTTTGTTTTTTTACATGTAAAATGTATTTTTAAAAGGTTGTGATCAGATATTTGAGATGATGAAGACTCTCTGAAGGAAGGAATGAAGGAATGTCTCCATCTTGTGGTTCAGTCCTCATGTATACCATGTGTTGATGCACAGAGAGTCAGCCAGTTCAAACAGACATGATTTTCAACATGTTGACAACATGTTGAAAATGTGTTTTTAATGCAGCAGTTCAACTGATGAACATTTCTGTAATCCTGGGTGGCCAGTAGAGGGTTGAAAAAGAATAAGTCGTAGAAATAAAACAATTTGACATGGTGGAGTGCAGAGGATGGATTAAAAGCTGATTCTGTCATTATTTTACCACATCATTAGATTAGATTAGATTAGATTAGATTAGATTAGATTAGAATCTTTATTGTCATTGCACAATAGTACATACTAGATACTTTGCACAATGAAATTGGGGCACAGCTCTCCCCTTAGTGCAAAAGAAGATAAATCATAAATAAATAACTAAACAAGACATGCAAAAAAAGAAAACAGACATAAAGGTGAATAAATTATGCACTTCTTTTTTTGGGGGGGGGGGGGGGGGGGGGCTTTTTGCTTTATTGGATAGAGACAGCTGAAGAGTGACAGGAAATGTGGAGAGAGATGGGGAATGACATGTGGGAAAGGGCCGCACAGGTCAGGATTCAAACCTGGGCCCCCGCAGTGAGTCTTCGCATATGGGGTAGCTGCTCTATCGACTGAGCTAAACGCCACCCCCAAATCATGCACTTCTAAATGCACTTCTAAGAAAGAAAGGGTTATTGCACATGTCTTTTGTGAAAAATATTTCACAAAACACCCATGCAATAATTGCAACAACTGCAACTGTCCCGTGGTCATGACACAATTGTGTCAGCTGTTCTCATTTAACAGGACTATGGCCCTGTTGTAGAAACTGTTTCTCAGTCTGTTGGTCCAAGTTTTTAGCACCCTAAAACGTCTGCCAGAGGGCAGCAGCTGAAACACCCTGTGTCCTGGGTATATGCTGTCCCTCAGAATGCTGCGTGCCCTTTTCAGACAGTGGGTGCTGAAGAGGCTGATGATCTTCTGGGCGGTGTTAATGACCCTTTGTAGTGCCTTTCTCTGTGCCATGATCCCCCCCCACCAACCTCTGGACCCCCTCCCTGTAAGCACTCTCATCACCTCCAGAGATTAGTCCCACTAAAGTGGTGTCGTCTGCGAATTTAACAATGATGTTATCTGGGTGGGCACTGACTGATGAAGAGTATGTTCTTTAATGTCTCCTGCTTGCCTGTCATCATCCTAAGTTACACTAAAATGCACAAACCTTTACAACCCAAGCAGACACAGAGCAACATGAACATTCATTTGGAGTTGTATTTCTGTCTACCAGATGAATATTCACACTCCCCTTTGGTCTTCATCAACTCCAGAGGGAAATATCTGGTATCTTGATCAAGTGGAAACCTGCATGACTAAAGTGCTATAAACTGCAGTTCTTTGAATGTCCACTTGAGGCTGGTTACAGAACCAGTCACTCTCCATAAGCCCCCACATTAAAATGTCCATCTTCACATTAGTAATAAACATGTTTACAGCCTGGTACAAAAAACAGCTGCCTGCTGCATCTGAAAAAGAAGATTGTTGAGAGCTGTGAGAGTTGGTGTAGTCAGTGTAAAAGTTAACAGCTAATGCTTTTAGCCTGTGTGGGTACATGCAGATGGAGGAAAGTAGTATGCAAAATGTTTACTACTTCCCCCTTTTAACCACTTGATTTTATATTTATGGTATACATTCAGTACACAAGGTTTAATTACTGAATCCAATTGTTAAATTATTTATACATACAGTGGCAAAAATGCCTGACAACATTACAACACAGTGGTTAGTGTATAGAACAAGTGCTTTAAGACAACATCACTTTCATTACAAGTCACAACAAATTCAATTTTCAATTTTATTCAGTTTTATATATGTAGTGCCAAATCATAACAAATGTTATCTCATGACACTTTCCATACAGAACAGGTCTAGACTGTACTCTTTATAATATTATTTACAGAGACCCAACAGTTCCACCATGAACAAGCACTTGGTGACAGTGGCGAGGATAAACTTCTTTTAACAGGCAGAAACCGCGAACAGACCCAAGGTCATTGGTGGACAGCTAATTGTTGCGACCTGTTGAGTTAAAGATAGAGAGAGGGGGTCGATAGATTAGATAGATAAACATAGAGATAGCGAGACAGAGACACATGTGCGCTGTTTGTTCTAGTTGAAATGTCAGCTTCTAGTTTCTCACACTTACTCTTGACGGTAAAAACATTTCTACAAATGCAACGAAATGTATGTGTTAGATATGTGTGTGTTGTTGCTGAATTATAATGTGTAAAAGAGAAGTAGTCGAACAGAAACCGTCACACTTGACTGTGAATGGAGGTTACAGTCTGAGTAGAGACTAGTAGAAACACATCATCTGCAAAGAGCAGAAAGCTGTCTGTCTGTTAACACAATAAGCAAGCTTCAGTTCAGCTGGAGTCAGATAACACAGAATAAATTGTATGGAATATGTTAAACCTGCATGACTTTAATACAAATCTGAACCTCATGTTCATTTTAAACATGACTTACTATGAGTAAAGCAAAGTCTGTTAACATTTAAGTTTAAAACGTATCACTCTTGCTCTTCTCTTTCACAATTCAGAAAGTAATATTTTGTGTCACATCCACAGATATATAACACCAGCAGTTATGTCCTTAGAGGTTCATTATGTCAACCAGAAAAATCCAAATCTGCCAGCCATGCGGTATCTGACAATCCTAGCAGGCCATAAATAATATATTATAAAGCTTCGGGCCATGTGTCGTGATTGGCCCCCAGGCCGTACTTTGGACATCCCTGGATTAGACATTTCACAATGGCACAGTACAACATCCACATCACCACTGACTCCAAGCCAGTCCACTTGTTGCTCTCACGTTCTGTTTAACACTCACTTGTAAACAGATCCCGAGATACTTGAACTCTTGAATTAAATTAAACTAAACTACTCTAACTAACTACTAAAACTCCCTCGATATATTACATCTTCATTTTACACACTCGCTTTATACCGAGTTTTTTCTAAAAATATGTCACTTTTGTGATATGATGTAATATTTACTACAAAACAGAATAAGGCATACAGGGATGCAGTGACTCATGATAAAAATTATCTTTGAGAATAAATAACTTATGGTGAGTTTAAGATGCAAATTAAGCTGACTGACACAAACACAGTGCAAACAGGAGGGGTGATGACTTAACAAGTTTGTTTCTATTTATATGACAACGTCTTAACAAGAAGTCGTTCACTTCTGTTGCAGTTCTGCTCAGATTAACATATTGTCTGATTTTAAAACTAACTGTTTGTCCGTTTGAGCTGCAGGCTGGTTTGGTAAGATCAAATGTTACTTTTTATGTTTGAATGTTTTAACCCAGCTTTTTATTTTGCTGCTTTTCATCAACTCCACTGAAAAAGACTTGTTATATTTGATTTGTCAGGTTTTGTTTGATCAGAAATGAGAAGTTGCTTCAGCAACATTTTATTTGAACTATAATATCATAAACTCACGCTGGATCATTTTGATTTGATATTTAAACTGTTTTCAGTGAAACTCTGCAGATATTATTCATCACTACTTATAACACAGTCACATCTGGTTGTACAAGTTCCTGGTTTGAACGTGTGAATGTGAAGTTGCTTTAAAAGAACATGAATGATTTGTTTAAAAGATGCTTTGATTAAAATATTGAAGAGGAACTTTCTTTTCAAATCCAGGTGATGAGTGTCACTGCAGTCCTGTCTGTGAACATGGTGACAGCCAGCATGTTACTGAGTGTCTTCTTTGTTTCAGGTGAGCTGTTTGTTCACTCACTTTTATTTGGAGACGTGAATCATTCACAGTTTGGACTTCATTTAGAAACAAAGCAGAAAGAGCAGTGCAGACCGAGTTACTTTTTCCAACTGTTCATGTCCTGACTGCAAACAGAAATGTTTTATACAGAGAACAGGACAAGGGAGAAAAGACCAGTAACATACTGCTGCTTTGTTTATCATCAACTTTCTCTTCAAGCTGATTTTTTCATGTTATGTTAATCATCAGTCTGGTTTACAGGTGCTTTGGCTGTTTGTTCTGATGAATCACACCTCTTCATTACTGCACCACAGAAGATGGAAGCACTGAGTGGATCTTGTTTGTTAATCCCATGTACCTTTAGAGCTAAACTAGAACAAGAGTTTGACAACAGCAGAGAAATCTTTGGAGTGTGGATTAAAAGTGACTCTAGATTTGGCACAAATCCAAATAATGTGATTTTCAGCAGCAGTAGGACAGATAACATCTATCCAATGAGACTTACTGGAAACCTGAGAGAGAAAAACTGCACCACTTTATTTTACAATTTAATCACAAGTTATACAGACACATACTACTTTAGAGTTGAGAACAAACCATTAATGGTAACAGCTATATGTGATCCTCTTCAAGTAACAGTTCAAGGTAAGAGAGTTTTGTTTCTTTCATTCACCTTAATTATTCTGATAATTAAACTCTATTGTTACAATTTGACATAAAAATGGTCAAATCAGAGCAAACTTATTATTTATGCTTCATGTAGCTTCAATACAAACATGTCAGACTAGCTTTTAAAACAGTGTTTTGTTGATTTCTTGTTTATTTTTGTGTAAATGTTTGATTTGAAACCACAGATTCTCCTCCGAGCCCCAGAATTGAGATCTCAGGTGATCTGAAGGAGAAGGAGTCTGTCAGTATAACCTGCTCAGCTTTCACTCCCTGTCCACACTCCCCTCCTAAACTCACCTGGAATCTCCAACAAGACTCTCACAACAAAATCCAGGAAAACACAGATGGGACCTTTACAACTAAAATCCAGAAGACCATCACTCTGTCAGACCAACATGATGGATACAACATCACCTGTTCTGTCACATATCCTGTGAATGAAGGAAAACATGTCAAGACAGCAGAGCAGAGAGAGACTCTCAGTGTTTCATGTAAGACAACCAGAGTTTGTTGTTGGATCCTGTCAGCACATGATAAAAATAAAGGATCTTATTCAGGCTCTGATGTTCCTCTCATATCTCACATCTCTATCACATTTTCCTCAGATGCTCCTAAAGACACCTCAGTGTCCATCAGTCCATCAGGTTTGGTGTCAGCAGGTAGCTGGGTGAACCTGACCTGCTCCAGCAGAGCCAAACCTCCTGTCAGCCGCTTCACCTGGATCAAGATCAGCAAAGATGGACCCATGACTGTATCTGAAGGACCGTTTTACAGCTTTAATGTGACAGATAAAGAATATTATTACTGTGTGGCCACAAATGATCTTGGTAACCAAACATCATCAGTGATTCATCTGGGTGAAGGTAAATACTGAACTGGACTGAACCCACTTAACTTCTGCAACAGCAACATCAGGTTTGTCTTCTTTTAGTAATCACTCACATTTGGTTTGTTTCTATGAGCAGACAATGGACCTCTACAACAGATTCTTGGAGGACTCTTTGGGCTCATTGTGCTCATCTGCCTGGTTGTCGGTGTTTGGTAAGTGACACAAATTAAAGCAGCTAATGTGACTTTATCTCTGCATTCATGCCTCAAAGAGCACATTTTCAACATTCAGTATTTCTCATTGGTGGTTCACAGTTTTCTGCGTTGGAGGCGGTTAAAGTCAACAGATTCAACTCAACAACCAAATCAGGTAGAAAAATGTTTAACCTTTCTGTAGAGCACTGCACTCTCATTGTTCTGCATTACTAAACACTAAATGAACCATTTATGAGAGATTTTTCATGAGTGAAATATCACTAAATATTTGTCTAGCAATTCAAGACTTGAATACTAAAGACTGCACAACCAAAACAAGACTACACAATTATTTTGAGCTCTTTTTGCCACATACAGATACTCACAACAATTCATGTTTTTGCAGAGTCTAACAGGCGAAGAGCTGACTGTTAACAGACCAACGAGAAAAACAGAAGAAGAGGAAGGAAACATCCATTATGGAGAGATCGACTTCTCCAAGCGAAGACCTGAACCGTCCCCGGCCTCAGTGCAGGACAGCGGACAGCAGCAGGACACACTGTACGCACAGGTCCAAGTGTCCAAGACAGCACACAGCTTAACACATACTGCTGACCGTCCAGAAGATATCTACGCTCAAGTGAAGAAAAAATGAGTCGTCTGGTTTGTGCAAGATTACATTTGAATAGACTTCATATTAAATACAGCTTTTTTATTCATACGCTAACTCGAAAAAGAAACTCCACACTTCCACATCCTGCAGCTTTTTTATGCCACTTATCAACATGTTCAAATGTGCGTGCTGACCTCACAGCTGCTGTTGTGTGATATTTATGATGCATGATGAAGATGATGTACCAATAAAAGTCACAAATCTCTAATTATGGAAGTCTGAAAGACACCAGAAGCATTTTTACACACTTAACAGTGCTTTTTTAGTCCAAGAGTATTTTTTGATTTAAAGTGTTGTGTTTTCTGCAGATATTAACAGACAGATTTTGACAGATATTTGACGACCAGGCTGCGCTGTTGGTCATGAAGAGGGAGCTCGTGGTCCTGAACCAACAGTTTAACTTATTTTCTGAAATACTGTTGCAATCCAATAACCAGTGTACCACTGGGATGATTTATGGCACCTTTGTCTGTTTTTTTGTTTTTTTGTTTTTTTACATGTAAAATGTATTTTTAAAAGGTTGTGATCAGATATTTGAGATGATGAAGACTCTCTGAAGGAAGGAATGAAGGAATGTCTCCATCTTGTGGTTCAGTCCTCATGTATACCATGTGTTGATGCACAGAGAGTCAGCCAGTTCAAACAGACATGATTTTCAACATGTTGACAACATGTTGAAAATGTGTTTTTAATGCAGCAGTTCAACTGATGAACATTTCTGTAATCCTGGGTGGCCAGTAGAGGGTTGAAAAAGAATAAGTCGTAGAAATAAAACAATTTGACATGGTGGAGTGCAGAGGATGGATTAAAAGCTGATTCTGTCATTATTTTACCACATCATTAGATTAGATTAGATTAGATTAGATTAGATTAGATTAGAATCTTTATTGTCATTGCACAATAGTACATACTAGATACTTTGCACAATGAAATTGGGGCACAGCTCTCCCCTTAGTGCAAAAGAAGATAAATCATAAATAAATAACTAAACAAGACATGCAAAAAAAGAAAACAGACATAAAGGTGAATAAATTATGCACTTCTTTTTTTGGGGGGGGGGGGGGGGGGGGGCTTTTTGCTTTATTGGATAGAGACAGCTGAAGAGTGACAGGAAATGTGGAGAGAGATGGGGAATGACATGTGGGAAAGGGCCGCACAGGTCAGGATTCAAACCTGGGCCCCCGCAGTGAGTCTTCGCATATGGGGTAGCTGCTCTATCGACTGAGCTAAACGCCACCCCCAAATCATGCACTTCTAAATGCACTTCTAAGAAAGAAAGGGTTATTGCACATGTCTTTTGTGAAAAATATTTCACAAAACACCCATGCAATAATTGCAACAACTGCAACTGTCCCGTGGTCATGACACAATTGTGTCAGCTGTTCTCATTTAACAGGACTATGGCCCTGTTGTAGAAACTGTTTCTCAGTCTGTTGGTCCAAGTTTTTAGCACCCTAAAACGTCTGCCAGAGGGCAGCAGCTGAAACACCCTGTGTCCTGGGTATATGCTGTCCCTCAGAATGCTGCGTGCCCTTTTCAGACAGTGGGTGCTGAAGAGGCTGATGATCTTCTGGGCGGTGTTAATGACCCTTTGTAGTGCCTTTCTCTGTGCCATGATCCCCCCCCACCAACCTCTGGACCCCCTCCCTGTAAGCACTCTCATCACCTCCAGAGATTAGTCCCACTAAAGTGGTGTCGTCTGCGAATTTAACAATGATGTTATCTGGGTGGGCACTGACTGATGAAGAGTATGTTCTTTAATGTCTCCTGCTTGCCTGTCATCATCCTAAGTTACACTAAAATGCACAAACCTTTACAACCCAAGCAGACACAGAGCAACATGAACATTCATTTGGAGTTGTATTTCTGTCTACCAGATGAATATTCACACTCCCCTTTGGTCTTCATCAACTCCAGAGGGAAATATCTGGTATCTTGATCAAGTGGAAACCTGCATGACTAAAGTGCTATAAACTGCAGTTCTTTGAATGTCCACTTGAGGCTGGTTACAGAACCAGTCACTCTCCATAAGCCCCCACATTAAAATGTCCATCTTCACATTAGTAATAAACATGTTTACAGCCTGGTACAAAAAACAGCTGCCTGCTGCATCTGAAAAAGAAGATTGTTGAGAGCTGTGAGAGTTGGTGTAGTCAGTGTAAAAGTTAACAGCTAATGCTTTTAGCCTGTGTGGGTACATGCAGATGGAGGAAAGTAGTATGCAAAATGTTTACTACTTCCCCCTTTTAACCACTTGATTTTATATTTATGGTATACATTCAGTACACAAGGTTTAATTACTGAATCCAATTGTTAAATTATTTATACATACAGTGGCAAAAATGCCTGACAACATTACAACACAGTGGTTAGTGTATAGAACAAGTGCTTTAAGACAACATCACTTTCATTACAAGTCACAACAAATTCAATTTTCAATTTTATTCAGTTTTATATATGTAGTGCCAAATCATAACAAATGTTATCTCATGACACTTTCCATACAGAACAGGTCTAGACTGTACTCTTTATAATATTATTTACAGAGACCCAACAGTTCCACCATGAACAAGCACTTGGTGACAGTGGCGAGGATAAACTTCTTTTAACAGGCAGAAACCGCGAACAGACCCAAGGTCATTGGTGGACAGCTAATTGTTGCGACCTGTTGAGTTAAAGATAGAGAGAGGGGGTCGATAGATTAGATAGATAAACATAGAGATAGCGAGACAGAGACACATGTGCGCTGTTTGTTCTAGTTGAAATGTCAGCTTCTAGTTTCTCACACTTACTCTTGACGGTAAAAACATTTCTACAAATGCAACGAAATGTATGTGTTAGATATGTGTGTGTTGTTGCTGAATTATAATGTGTAAAAGAGAAGTAGTCGAACAGAAACCGTCACACTTGACTGTGAATGGAGGTTACAGTCTGAGTAGAGACTAGTAGAAACACATCATCTGCAAAGAGCAGAAAGCTGTCTGTCTGTTAACACAATAAGCAAGCTTCAGTTCAGCTGGAGTCAGATAACACAGAATAAATTGTATGGAATATGTTAAACCTGCATGACTTTAATACAAATCTGAACCTCATGTTCATTTTAAACATGACTTACTATGAGTAAAGCAAAGTCTGTTAACATTTAAGTTTAAAACGTATCACTCTTGCTCTTCTCTTTCACAATTCAGAAAGTAATATTTTGTGTCACATCCACAGATATATAACACCAGCAGTTATGTCCTTAGAGGTTCATTATGTCAACCAGAAAAATCCAAATCTGCCAGCCATGCGGTATCTGACAATCCTAGCAGGCCATAAATAATATATTATAAAGCTTCGGGCCATGTGTCGTGATTGGCCCCCAGGCCGTACTTTGGACATCCCTGGATTAGACATTTCACAATGGCACAGTACAACATCCACATCACCACTGACTCCAAGCCAGTCCACTTGTTGCTCTCACGTTCTGTTTAACACTCACTTGTAAACAGATCCCGAGATACTTGAACTCTTGAATTAAATTAAACTAAACTACTCTAACTAACTACTAAAACTCCCTCGATATATTACATCTTCATTTTACACACTCGCTTTATACCGAGTTTTTTCTAAAAATATGTCACTTTTGTGATATGATGTAATATTTACTACAAAACAGAATAAGGCATACAGGGATGCAGTGACTCATGATAAAAATTATCTTTGAGAATAAATAACTTATGGTGAGTTTAAGATGCAAATTAAGCTGACTGACACAAACACAGTGCAAACAGGAGGGGTGATGACTTAACAAGTTTGTTTCTATTTATATGACAACGTCTTAACAAGAAGTCGTTCACTTCTGTTGCAGTTCTGCTCAGATTAACATATTGTCTGATTTTAAAACTAACTGTTTGTCCGTTTGAGCTGCAGGCTGGTTTGGTAAGATCAAATGTTACTTTTTATGTTTGAATGTTTTAACCCAGCTTTTTATTTTGCTGCTTTTCATCAACTCCACTGAAAAAGACTTGTTATATTTGATTTGTCAGGTTTTGTTTGATCAGAAATGAGAAGTTGCTTCAGCAACATTTTATTTGAACTATAATATCATAAACTCACGCTGGATCATTTTGATTTGATATTTAAACTGTTTTCAGTGAAACTCTGCAGATATTATTCATCACTACTTATAACACAGTCACATCTGGTTGTACAAGTTCCTGGTTTGAACGTGTGAATGTGAAGTTGCTTTAAAAGAACATGAATGATTTGTTTAAAAGATGCTTTGATTAAAATATTGAAGAGGAACTTTCTTTTCAAATCCAGGTGATGAGTGTCACTGCAGTCCTGTCTGTGAACATGGTGACAGCCAGCATGTTACTGAGTGTCTTCTTTGTTTCAGGTGAGCTGTTTGTTCACTCACTTTTATTTGGAGACGTGAATCATTCACAGTTTGGACTTCATTTAGAAACAAAGCAGAAAGAGCAGTGCAGACCGAGTTACTTTTTCCAACTGTTCATGTCCTGACTGCAAACAGAAATGTTTTATACAGAGAACAGGACAAGGGAGAAAAGACCAGTAACATACTGCTGCTTTGTTTATCATCAACTTTCTCTTCAAGCTGATTTTTTCATGTTATGTTAATCATCAGTCTGGTTTACAGGTGCTTTGGCTGTTTGTTCTGATGAATCACACCTCTTCATTACTGCACCACAGAAGATGGAAGCACTGAGTGGATCTTGTTTGTTAATCCCATGTACCTTTAGAGCTAAACTAGAACAAGAGTTTGACAACAGCAGAGAAATCTTTGGAGTGTGGATTAAAAGTGACTCTAGATTTGGCACAAATCCAAATAATGTGATTTTCAGCAGCAGTAGGACAGATAACATCTATCCAATGAGACTTACTGGAAACCTGAGAGAGAAAAACTGCACCACTTTATTTTACAATTTAATCACAAGTTATACAGACACATACTACTTTAGAGTTGAGAACAAACCATTAATGGTAACAGCTATATGTGATCCTCTTCAAGTAACAGTTCAAGGTAAGAGAGTTTTGTTTCTTTCATTCACCTTAATTATTCTGATAATTAAACTCTATTGTTACAATTTGACATAAAAATGGTCAAATCAGAGCAAACTTATTATTTATGCTTCATGTAGCTTCAATACAAACATGTCAGACTAGCTTTTAAAACAGTGTTTTGTTGATTTCTTGTTTATTTTTGTGTAAATGTTTGATTTGAAACCACAGATTCTCCTCCGAGCCCCAGAATTGAGATCTCAGGTGATCTGAAGGAGAAGGAGTCTGTCAGTATAACCTGCTCAGCTTTCACTCCCTGTCCACACTCCCCTCCTAAACTCACCTGGAATCTCCAACAAGACTCTCACAACAAAATCCAGGAAAACACAGATGGGACCTTTACAACTAAAATCCAGAAGACCATCACTCTGTCAGACCAACATGATGGATACAACATCACCTGTTCTGTCACATATCCTGTGAATGAAGGAAAACATGTCAAGACAGCAGAGCAGAGAGAGACTCTCAGTGTTTCATGTAAGACAACCAGAGTTTGTTGTTGGATCCTGTCAGCACATGATAAAAATAAAGGATCTTATTCAGGCTCTGATGTTCCTCTCATATCTCACATCTCTATCACATTTTCCTCAGATGCTCCTAAAGACACCTCAGTGTCCATCAGTCCATCAGGTTTGGTGTCAGCAGGTAGCTGGGTGAACCTGACCTGCTCCAGCAGAGCCAAACCTCCTGTCAGCCGCTTCACCTGGATCAAGATCAGCAAAGATGGACCCATGACTGTATCTGAAGGACCGTTTTACAGCTTTAATGTGACAGATAAAGAATATTATTACTGTGTGGCCACAAATGATCTTGGTAACCAAACATCATCAGTGATTCATCTGGGTGAAGGTAAATACTGAACTGGACTGAACCCACTTAACTTCTGCAACAGCAACATCAGGTTTGTCTTCTTTTAGTAATCACTCACATTTGGTTTGTTTCTATGAGCAGACAATGGACCTCTACAACAGATTCTTGGAGGACTCTTTGGGCTCATTGTGCTCATCTGCCTGGTTGTCGGTGTTTGGTAAGTGACACAAATTAAAGCAGCTAATGTGACTTTATCTCTGCATTCATGCCTCAAAGAGCACATTTTCAACATTCAGTATTTCTCATTGGTGGTTCACAGTTTTCTGCGTTGGAGGCGGTTAAAGTCAACAGATTCAACTCAACAACCAAATCAGGTAGAAAAATGTTTAACCTTTCTGTAGAGCACTGCACTCTCATTGTTCTGCATTACTAAACACTAAATGAACCATTTATGAGAGATTTTTCATGAGTGAAATATCACTAAATATTTGTCTAGCAATTCAAGACTTGAATACTAAAGACTGCACAACCAAAACAAGACTACACAATTATTTTGAGCTCTTTTTGCCACATACAGATACTCACAACAATTCATGTTTTTGCAGAGTCTAACAGGCGAAGAGCTGACTGTTAACAGACCAACGAGAAAAACAGAAGAAGAGGAAGGAAACATCCATTATGGAGAGATCGACTTCTCCAAGCGAAGACCTGAACCGTCCCCGGCCTCAGTGCAGGACAGCGGACAGCAGCAGGACACACTGTACGCACAGGTCCAAGTGTCCAAGACAGCACACAGCTTAACACATACTGCTGACCGTCCAGAAGATATCTACGCTCAAGTGAAGAAAAAATGAGTCGTCTGGTTTGTGCAAGATTACATTTGAATAGACTTCATATTAAATACAGCTTTTTTATTCATACGCTAACTCGAAAAAGAAACTCCACACTTCCACATCCTGCAGCTTTTTTATGCCACTTATCAACATGTTCAAATGTGCGTGCTGACCTCACAGCTGCTGTTGTGTGATATTTATGATGCATGATGAAGATGATGTACCAATAAAAGTCACAAATCTCTAATTATGGAAGTCTGAAAGACACCAGAAGCATTTTTACACACTTAACAGTGCTTTTTTAGTCCAAGAGTATTTTTTGATTTAAAGTGTTGTGTTTTCTGCAGATATTAACAGACAGATTTTGACAGATATTTGACGACCAGGCTGCGCTGTTGGTCATGAAGAGGGAGCTCGTGGTCCTGAACCAACAGTTTAACTTATTTTCTGAAATACTGTTGCAATCCAATAACCAGTGTACCACTGGGATGATTTATGGCACCTTTGTCTGTTTTTTTGTTTTTTTGTTTTTTTACATGTAAAATGTATTTTTAAAAGGTTGTGATCAGATATTTGAGATGATGAAGACTCTCTGAAGGAAGGAATGAAGGAATGTCTCCATCTTGTGGTTCAGTCCTCATGTATACCATGTGTTGATGCACAGAGAGTCAGCCAGTTCAAACAGACATGATTTTCAACATGTTGACAACATGTTGAAAATGTGTTTTTAATGCAGCAGTTCAACTGATGAACATTTCTGTAATCCTGGGTGGCCAGTAGAGGGTTGAAAAAGAATAAGTCGTAGAAATAAAACAATTTGACATGGTGGAGTGCAGAGGATGGATTAAAAGCTGATTCTGTCATTATTTTACCACATCATTAGATTAGATTAGATTAGATTAGATTAGATTAGATTAGAATCTTTATTGTCATTGCACAATAGTACATACTAGATACTTTGCACAATGAAATTGGGGCACAGCTCTCCCCTTAGTGCAAAAGAAGATAAATCATAAATAAATAACTAAACAAGACATGCAAAAAAAGAAAACAGACATAAAGGTGAATAAATTATGCACTTCTTTTTTTGGGGGGGGGGGGGGGGGGGGGCTTTTTGCTTTATTGGATAGAGACAGCTGAAGAGTGACAGGAAATGTGGAGAGAGATGGGGAATGACATGTGGGAAAGGGCCGCACAGGTCAGGATTCAAACCTGGGCCCCCGCAGTGAGTCTTCGCATATGGGGTAGCTGCTCTATCGACTGAGCTAAACGCCACCCCCAAATCATGCACTTCTAAATGCACTTCTAAGAAAGAAAGGGTTATTGCACATGTCTTTTGTGAAAAATATTTCACAAAACACCCATGCAATAATTGCAACAACTGCAACTGTCCCGTGGTCATGACACAATTGTGTCAGCTGTTCTCATTTAACAGGACTATGGCCCTGTTGTAGAAACTGTTTCTCAGTCTGTTGGTCCAAGTTTTTAGCACCCTAAAACGTCTGCCAGAGGGCAGCAGCTGAAACACCCTGTGTCCTGGGTATATGCTGTCCCTCAGAATGCTGCGTGCCCTTTTCAGACAGTGGGTGCTGAAGAGGCTGATGATCTTCTGGGCGGTGTTAATGACCCTTTGTAGTGCCTTTCTCTGTGCCATGATCCCCCCCCACCAACCTCTGGACCCCCTCCCTGTAAGCACTCTCATCACCTCCAGAGATTAGTCCCACTAAAGTGGTGTCGTCTGCGAATTTAACAATGATGTTATCTGGGTGGGCACTGACTGATGAAGAGTATGTTCTTTAATGTCTCCTGCTTGCCTGTCATCATCCTAAGTTACACTAAAATGCACAAACCTTTACAACCCAAGCAGACACAGAGCAACATGAACATTCATTTGGAGTTGTATTTCTGTCTACCAGATGAATATTCACACTCCCCTTTGGTCTTCATCAACTCCAGAGGGAAATATCTGGTATCTTGATCAAGTGGAAACCTGCATGACTAAAGTGCTATAAACTGCAGTTCTTTGAATGTCCACTTGAGGCTGGTTACAGAACCAGTCACTCTCCATAAGCCCCCACATTAAAATGTCCATCTTCACATTAGTAATAAACATGTTTACAGCCTGGTACAAAAAACAGCTGCCTGCTGCATCTGAAAAAGAAGATTGTTGAGAGCTGTGAGAGTTGGTGTAGTCAGTGTAAAAGTTAACAGCTAATGCTTTTAGCCTGTGTGGGTACATGCAGATGGAGGAAAGTAGTATGCAAAATGTTTACTACTTCCCCCTTTTAACCACTTGATTTTATATTTATGGTATACATTCAGTACACAAGGTTTAATTACTGAATCCAATTGTTAAATTATTTATACATACAGTGGCAAAAATGCCTGACAACATTACAACACAGTGGTTAGTGTATAGAACAAGTGCTTTAAGACAACATCACTTTCATTACAAGTCACAACAAATTCAATTTTCAATTTTATTCAGTTTTATATATGTAGTGCCAAATCATAACAAATGTTATCTCATGACACTTTCCATACAGAACAGGTCTAGACTGTACTCTTTATAATATTATTTACAGAGACCCAACAGTTCCACCATGAACAAGCACTTGGTGACAGTGGCGAGGATAAACTTCTTTTAACAGGCAGAAACCGCGAACAGACCCAAGGTCATTGGTGGACAGCTAATTGTTGCGACCTGTTGAGTTAAAGATAGAGAGAGGGGGTCGATAGATTAGATAGATAAACATAGAGATAGCGAGACAGAGACACATGTGCGCTGTTTGTTCTAGTTGAAATGTCAGCTTCTAGTTTCTCACACTTACTCTTGACGGTAAAAACATTTCTACAAATGCAACGAAATGTATGTGTTAGATATGTGTGTGTTGTTGCTGAATTATAATGTGTAAAAGAGAAGTAGTCGAACAGAAACCGTCACACTTGACTGTGAATGGAGGTTACAGTCTGAGTAGAGACTAGTAGAAACACATCATCTGCAAAGAGCAGAAAGCTGTCTGTCTGTTAACACAATAAGCAAGCTTCAGTTCAGCTGGAGTCAGATAACACAGAATAAATTGTATGGAATATGTTAAACCTGCATGACTTTAATACAAATCTGAACCTCATGTTCATTTTAAACATGACTTACTATGAGTAAAGCAAAGTCTGTTAACATTTAAGTTTAAAACGTATCACTCTTGCTCTTCTCTTTCACAATTCAGAAAGTAATATTTTGTGTCACATCCACAGATATATAACACCAGCAGTTATGTCCTTAGAGGTTCATTATGTCAACCAGAAAAATCCAAATCTGCCAGCCATGCGGTATCTGACAATCCTAGCAGGCCATAAATAATATATTATAAAGCTTCGGGCCATGTGTCGTGATTGGCCCCCAGGCCGTACTTTGGACATCCCTGGATTAGACATTTCACAATGGCACAGTACAACATCCACATCACCACTGACTCCAAGCCAGTCCACTTGTTGCTCTCACGTTCTGTTTAACACTCACTTGTAAACAGATCCCGAGATACTTGAACTCTTGAATTAAATTAAACTAAACTACTCTAACTAACTACTAAAACTCCCTCGATATATTACATCTTCATTTTACACACTCGCTTTATACCGAGTTTTTTCTAAAAATATGTCACTTTTGTGATATGATGTAATATTTACTACAAAACAGAATAAGGCATACAGGGATGCAGTGACTCATGATAAAAATTATCTTTGAGAATAAATAACTTATGGTGAGTTTAAGATGCAAATTAAGCTGACTGACACAAACACAGTGCAAACAGGAGGGGTGATGACTTAACAAGTTTGTTTCTATTTATATGACAACGTCTTAACAAGAAGTCGTTCACTTCTGTTGCAGTTCTGCTCAGATTAACATATTGTCTGATTTTAAAACTAACTGTTTGTCCGTTTGAGCTGCAGGCTGGTTTGGTAAGATCAAATGTTACTTTTTATGTTTGAATGTTTTAACCCAGCTTTTTATTTTGCTGCTTTTCATCAACTCCACTGAAAAAGACTTGTTATATTTGATTTGTCAGGTTTTGTTTGATCAGAAATGAGAAGTTGCTTCAGCAACATTTTATTTGAACTATAATATCATAAACTCACGCTGGATCATTTTGATTTGATATTTAAACTGTTTTCAGTGAAACTCTGCAGATATTATTCATCACTACTTATAACACAGTCACATCTGGTTGTACAAGTTCCTGGTTTGAACGTGTGAATGTGAAGTTGCTTTAAAAGAACATGAATGATTTGTTTAAAAGATGCTTTGATTAAAATATTGAAGAGGAACTTTCTTTTCAAATCCAGGTGATGAGTGTCACTGCAGTCCTGTCTGTGAACATGGTGACAGCCAGCATGTTACTGAGTGTCTTCTTTGTTTCAGGTGAGCTGTTTGTTCACTCACTTTTATTTGGAGACGTGAATCATTCACAGTTTGGACTTCATTTAGAAACAAAGCAGAAAGAGCAGTGCAGACCGAGTTACTTTTTCCAACTGTTCATGTCCTGACTGCAAACAGAAATGTTTTATACAGAGAACAGGACAAGGGAGAAAAGACCAGTAACATACTGCTGCTTTGTTTATCATCAACTTTCTCTTCAAGCTGATTTTTTCATGTTATGTTAATCATCAGTCTGGTTTACAGGTGCTTTGGCTGTTTGTTCTGATGAATCACACCTCTTCATTACTGCACCACAGAAGATGGAAGCACTGAGTGGATCTTGTTTGTTAATCCCATGTACCTTTAGAGCTAAACTAGAACAAGAGTTTGACAACAGCAGAGAAATCTTTGGAGTGTGGATTAAAAGTGACTCTAGATTTGGCACAAATCCAAATAATGTGATTTTCAGCAGCAGTAGGACAGATAACATCTATCCAATGAGACTTACTGGAAACCTGAGAGAGAAAAACTGCACCACTTTATTTTACAATTTAATCACAAGTTATACAGACACATACTACTTTAGAGTTGAGAACAAACCATTAATGGTAACAGCTATATGTGATCCTCTTCAAGTAACAGTTCAAGGTAAGAGAGTTTTGTTTCTTTCATTCACCTTAATTATTCTGATAATTAAACTCTATTGTTACAATTTGACATAAAAATGGTCAAATCAGAGCAAACTTATTATTTATGCTTCATGTAGCTTCAATACAAACATGTCAGACTAGCTTTTAAAACAGTGTTTTGTTGATTTCTTGTTTATTTTTGTGTAAATGTTTGATTTGAAACCACAGATTCTCCTCCGAGCCCCAGAATTGAGATCTCAGGTGATCTGAAGGAGAAGGAGTCTGTCAGTATAACCTGCTCAGCTTTCACTCCCTGTCCACACTCCCCTCCTAAACTCACCTGGAATCTCCAACAAGACTCTCACAACAAAATCCAGGAAAACACAGATGGGACCTTTACAACTAAAATCCAGAAGACCATCACTCTGTCAGACCAACATGATGGATACAACATCACCTGTTCTGTCACATATCCTGTGAATGAAGGAAAACATGTCAAGACAGCAGAGCAGAGAGAGACTCTCAGTGTTTCATGTAAGACAACCAGAGTTTGTTGTTGGATCCTGTCAGCACATGATAAAAATAAAGGATCTTATTCAGGCTCTGATGTTCCTCTCATATCTCACATCTCTATCACATTTTCCTCAGATGCTCCTAAAGACACCTCAGTGTCCATCAGTCCATCAGGTTTGGTGTCAGCAGGTAGCTGGGTGAACCTGACCTGCTCCAGCAGAGCCAAGCCTCCCGTCAGCCACTTCACCTGGATCAAGATCAGCAAAGATGGACCCATGACTGTATCTGAAGGACGGTTTTACAGCGTTAATGTGACAGAAAAAGAAGATTATTACTGTGTGGCCACAAATGATCTTGGTAACCAAACATCATCAGTGATTCATCTGCCTGACGGTAAACTGACTGATTTGTATGAAATTGTTCTTTATGTATAAACTTGATTCAGTAGCACGGACCACACCATCAACAAGATACGATAAAATTATTTATTGACAAAATGAATGATTGTGGATGAAGTATGATCTCGTGGGGAAGCTTCGGTAGGGAATCCGCTGTAGCATCCGGGCTAACGGACCCCCCTGACGGGCCCTAGGAAAGAGAGGAGAAAAGGTGAAAGAATTGGGGTGGGTGGGAAGGGAGTGCACAAGTGCGTGAAGGGAACCACGGGGTTAGGAGGGCATTTATAGGACTGTCGGAAGTGGCGCGGGTGAGGTGTGGTCCGGCTCCTGAAACTTTAAGCTCCATTCGTGATGTGAAAAGCAGGACTACAGTGGGGTTCAGGTCATAGTAGCTAGTGCTAAAAGATAAAAGCTAAAGCTATTAGCTCATGAGTATGCAGGGGGAGGAAAACAACATGCAGAATATTTACTATTTCCCCCTTGAATCTGTTGTCTGTTTACATTTATTGTATACATTCGGTACATAAGGTTTAATTACTCATTGCAATTGTTAAATTATCTATACATACAGTGACACTCAGCCAGCATGTTACTGAGTGTCTTCTTTGTTTCAGGTGAGCTGTTTGTTCACTCACTTTTATTTGGAGACGTGAATCATTCACAGTTTGGACTTCATTTAGAAACAAAGCAGAAAGAGCAGTGCAGACCGAGTTACTTTTTCCAACTGTTCATGTCCTGACTGCAAACAGAAATGTTTCATACAGAGAACAGGACAAGGGAGAAAAGACCAGTAACCATTGGTGATTTGATCGGTGTGTGAATGTGTATGAATGGTTAGTGCAGATCAGTGGGGGTCGTGCATTTCCACAATGCAGGGGTGTCAGCAAAAAGCATGCCAGTGTGCAGAAGAGAAGTTGATTCAGACCCATTTTTTGGGAAAACGGAGCCGCAAGCCAATCAGACACTCAGATTGGTCAAACCTCCACAGACAGCCTGAAATGTAACTGAAGCTGAGACTATCCAGGTGGATTCACAGAGTAAACTCTGAGAATCTACCTGTGTTTGTGTTCTGACTTTGTTTATTTCACGTACAAGCTGCTTCTAAATATAAGTACGACCTGCAATTTACGCTGCAAAATAGTAACACGAGAGCGCTTTGATCGAGAGACATAGAGTAACAATAACAGAGAGCGAGCGCCGGGCCCCACAATTCCTTACGGCAGCGACAAAAAATTTGTGCACCGTTCAGTCATTCACAACCAGAAAAGTGAAGAGTGTGTGAATATGAACATACGTGTTGGCGTGATGTAAAAACTTTGATCATGAAGTGTGTTCTGTTGTTGACTGTGTAGCTGTGTTCACACACGGAGTAAAAAAGTGTTTGTAACTGTGACATCCTGCAGATCACCATGAAGTTACCGTTGCTGATTAATCATATATCTTTGTCATAACTTGTTAATATATTTATACATGAGTGGACAGGAGGGTGAGCGACCATACCAATGGAACAAACACATCATCTGACTTCTGTGACAGGTGGACAATATTCATTTATTATTTGAATTCTGACGATGATGAAGTCATATTTTTCACTGGGTTTTCCACGTTTATATTTCCTGCATTAAACTACATGCACAAGAGTGCACGGGGAGTATCTAATAAGTATCTCAGATGTGCGTTTTGTAGTCCATCTCCTGGACTTTGTAGTTTTACGACAGATCACATCAATAACATTCGCCGTCGCATAATGATGTAGTCTAGTGTAAGAGCAGTCGGATTCTCTGAACACTGTGGTCGTCTTCTCCTAACTCCTCATGAATTCTCCTTCACATCTTTCCTTGACCTCGTGACGTTTTGGTTGCCAGTTTCCCTGATCCTGTCTGAATGCGCGCTTAAGCTGTTTTATCAGAGAAATAAAATGTTATTTCCTGACTGATTTGTATGAAATTGTTCTTTACATATGTGAAATGTGAATGTGAAAAGCAGGACTTCATTAATATTGTTGCATGTTAATATTCAACATTTGTTTTCTTTTAGAGACTCGAAAGTGGGCTTCAGCTCTTGGAGGGATCATTGTTGTCATTCTCATCTGTGCTGCTGTCTGTGCTTGGTATGTATCCCAAATGAAAGCATCTGACACAATACAGCTCCTGTCACTCAAGTTTGAACTAAACTCATGCTCCCAGTCATGGGGCTGTGTGGATGAGTATGTAATTGGTCAGTTTTGTTTGTTTCTGCACCAACTGATACTTTGCATTTGAATGTTTGTACTGATATAAGTGGTTGAACAAAAGTTGTTGATTTAGTGGATTTTAATCTGTATTTTTTTCTCACTGATGCACATGATGCTGCACATCTTATAATGTCTTATAATGTTTCCTTTTAAACTGGAACATGGTTAAATTATTCTGACAGCTGTTTAATCTCTTCCAGGTGGTTTAAGTTCAAACATCAAACTCCACAACAGACTCAGGTGGGGAAATACTAAACATCTGTGTGCAACTGTTTGTTGTGAATATTTAAATCTGCTCACAGTGATTGTGTCCTCTAAGACATGTGTAAGCATTGGCCTTAATAGTACAAAGATAATCCTTGAGACATTACTTAATGTCTCTGTGGATTGTTCCAGAAAACCTCAACACTCAAAAGATTGCACTGTTTTAGCCTGAATCAGTATTTAGATTGTCATTGAACACCAATTAGACCCACCAGTGCTGTGATGTGGACAGAAACCAGATTCAGATCCATCAAAAAAGCTGTTTTAGATGTATCTGTAATGGTTTAATATTGAACGATCCAGCTCATGTCATTTCTTGCTTGATTTTTTTGAAGGGTCAAGGGTGTGATGAGCTGCCACTTGAAATGCCAACCAGAAAAATAGAAGAAGACATCCATTATGGAGAGATCGACTTCTCCAAGCAAAGACCTGAACCGTCCCTGGCCTCAGTGCAGGACAGTGGACAGCAGCAGGACACACTGTACGCACAGGTCCAAGCGTCCAAGACAGCAAACAGCTTAACACAGACTGCTGACCGTCCGGAGGATCTCTATGCTCAAGTGAAGAAAAAATAAATTTCATCTCACCAACAACAAGATCAAGAGTCAAATGACGTGTCAGTTCTTGTACTTGTTCGGTCTGTGTTTGAGTTGAGGGGAAACTTCTGTATAGGGAAGTAAAAACCTCCACACCCTGCAGCACAGTCAGTTCTCTTATCATCACACTGCTCTAGTGTATATTTATATTTGTGTGCTGATCTCATGTGTTTCATGTTCTCATGCCATCACTGTATTACTTCAAAAATGAACAAAGGACAACTTCTGCTTCTGAAGATATTTATTCATTGCACTGTAATAAAAACCTTGGCATAAAACTTCTAAAAATTCCTCATAACCTCAGTTGCATTTATTGGTCCAACATTTCACATATTGTCTGTAAACATCACCTGAAATCATACGATTTAATCACAAACATTTCAACAAGTGGCAAGAAGAATTATGCATAGTAATCCTCGGGCTCACTAGAAATCTACTACAATGTTTTGAGTAGTTCATGGACTTTTTTTTTTAAAAATATCAGGCTCAATTTAAAATAAAAAGGGCTTTTCATGAGACAATAGCATATATTCAGAGAATTGGTGCTAAAATTCACTTAAAACCTTTTCATGAGTATAAATGTTAAAACTTTATCTACTCTTTGGGGTTTAGCATGTAAACATTAGCAGCTTGTACTGTTTAATGTCTCAAAAAGGCACTACTGGGCCAGGTTGATTGTGCTTTAGTACCATGCCGGGTCATGTGAGTGAATGGAGGTAGTGACATAAAGGTTCTCTACATGACAATTTAGACACCTTCATAGAAATCTAACCCTCATGTTGAGAGTCAAACTTCAACTCTAACCACTAACCCGGCAGTAGTCCCACAGTGTTGCAGCATTTGTGTGAAGTAGTGTCCAAAAAGTAGGTATTGCATTGTACATTATTAGCTTCTCCACTGATTTGATGTCTGACATTTAATTCCTGACAGATTTCTCTTCATAAAAGAGAAAGACAAGAGTCACTGACTGTGTTTTCATGCGCATAGAAAGTTAACTACTGTTCTGGTCTATTTGAGGTGTTTTTCATTCAAGCAATGATTGAGTGATTGTGTGTCTACCTTATCTGAATTTACAACATAAAACATGTTCTACTAACCTCTCATACCAGCTACTGGCATCTTTTTTGAAAACCAAGGAGTGGGATGTTTCTGTGCCACGGTGACCTGTCAGCCTGTCAGCCAAATGGTTTATTGTTTTTAAGCTAACCTGAAATTATGTGCATGTAAACCCAGCCAGTGACTCTGATTGCACCCCAATGATCTGAATCCTGTGTCATCAGTGACTACCTCCCTGTTCCTGGAGGAACTTCCTGTCAGTTTTAATTGTGCACTCTGCTCTCCAGTGCTCTCAGCTCAGCCTCCACCTGAGCCGGCAGATCAGCTCCAACTTGCTGAGTGAAGTAGGCTCTCAACTCCTTTGTCTCCTTCTGCCAGAAAGGCACGGGCACGTCGAACAGGGCACCCATATCCACCTTGCTGCCCAGACCTTTAGTGTCGATGGCGCCATCTTCTGGCAGCCAGCCGATAATGCTCTTCTTGGCCGCCTCATCATCCCTCTCCCTGCTGCAGCGCTTGAAGATCCACTCCAGGACACGGGCGTTTTCGCCGAAGCCGGGCCAGAGGAAGGCGCCGGACGCGGGGTCCTTCCTGAACCAGTTGACGTGGAAGATCTTAGGCAGCTGAGTGGGGGCCTTTCGGCTCTCCATGCTCAGCCAGTGAGCGAGGTAGTCGCCAAAGTTGTAACCGAAGAAGGGGCGCATGGCAAAGGGGTCGTGCATAATCACCTTGCCTGAAGGAAAACATTAAAAAAAGCTTTGTTATTGTGGGGATTAACTTTAGTAATAATAAACCGATCATCAAATTATCCCAAAAACACCTTATCAATAGGACCTTCACCTTGATGCTCAGCAGCTGCCGTCGCTTCAGACCTCATAGCGGCTCCAACAAAGACTCCGTGTTTCCAGTTGAAAGACTCGTAGACCAGAGGGACTCCTGACAACATCAACATTTGATCATGTTTAATGCCTAGCTCCTTGTATGTTGTTCACGTTACTTTAAGTTGTAGCTGTAATGACTCAAACATGTAATGCGTTAATGAAGACTAAAAAAGCACTGTTAGGCAGGCCATGCACAGAATATTTAATGTGTTGAACCCTTTGCAGTATTAATGTATTTGCACCGACTAAAATCTGTTAACATGTGTCTGCATCATCAAATAATATCTGTGACTATTTAGAAAAAAGAAAACTCTTGATGTGTATTTAATAGCAGCGCTAACCTTCTGGCCTCCTGCCACCGAAGATAATGGCGTCGATGGGAACGCCCTCCTCACTCTCCCACTGGGGGTCAATGATGGGACACTGAGCCGCCGGGGCACAGAAGCGGGAATTGGGATGGGCACACGGAGTCTTGCTTCCTTTATACGGAGAGGAAGAAACAGTTTATTCCACCTTCAGTGCTTAGTAAACAACATCTACGTCTGAATATCACACTCAGTCTGAGGCCACTCCAAACTGAAAATGACATTGCATGCATACCACTAAATGGCACTGTATATGGCTAGAATAATAAGGGGATGAAGGGAATAATAATAATAATAATAATAATAATAATAATAATAATAATACACTTTGCTGTCATTGATTAATTATTTAAGTCAGTGACACTAAAGTTTTAGAGCCAAGTCTGCTGTGAGTTTTTTTTGGTCCAAGGCCAATTAGAAATGTCTTTGTTGGCAAAAAAAAAACCCCAATCATGATTCAAGTTAAAATTATAATCAGTAAAACTGCTGAATATTCATTAGAAATTAAGTGGCAGAAACAAATCATCTTCTTAAGATCTGCTGAATTACAAGCAGGACATTTGAGACTGATGCGTTTATAAAATCGTGGCACAGTCCAGCAGATGTTACCTTGCTTCCAGCTTTTGCCGTGCCAGTCTGTGAGCGAGACCCCGGCTGGAGGCGGGTCAAGGCCCTCCCACCACACTCCTCCATCGCTGGTCTCGCCAACGTTGGTGAACACAGTGTTTTTGGCAATGGTGGACATGGCGTAGGGGTTGGTCTTGTCTGAGGTGCCTGGAGCCACACCGAAGAAACCGTTCTCTGGGTTGATAGCTCTAAGTTTACCTGCAGAGACAGACGGGAGAAGGGATTACATGAGGGTTTACTACACTATCTACAGAGTGCGTGTGTGTGCGAGCCATCCTCCTGCCTCTCACCTTGGCTGTCGAACTTCATCCACGCAATGTCATCACCCACACACTCAACCTTCCAGCCAGGCAGAGCTGGTTTCATCATGGCCAGGTTGGTTTTACCGCAGGCACTGGGGAAGGCCGCCGCTACGTAACGCTTCACTCCCTGAGGGTTGGTGATGCCGAGGATCTGAGGAGAGGACAGTGTGGTGATTAAAAATGATAGGACAAATCATTCTGAAATTGTTTTTGTCTTTCATCAATAGTCATCGCTTAAGCGCACTCAATGAGCATCATGGACAAGCACTTTTGAACAAAAATAAACATTAAAGCCCATCTCAAGTTTTGACAGCAACAAATGAGCCTCGCATCCTAACTTCTCTACTATGGAGACTTATGTGTTGTGCAGTTTTTAGTTCACTCACCAGCATGTGCTCAGCGAGCCAGCCTTCATCCTTAGCGATGCGAGAGGCGATGCGGAGGGCAAAACACTTCTTCCCAAGGAGAGAGTTCCCTCCATAGCCACTGCCGAAGGACATGATCTGCCTGAGGTCTGGCAGGTGAGATATCAGCACCTTGTCTGGGTTACAGGGCCACGAGTTGACCAGAGGGGCTGGAGAGCAGACAGACAGAACAGAGAGGTTAGGGTGGGCGAAATAGAATCAATAAATCAATAAATATGATCAATCAACAATAAAAGGGAATTCAATTAGTAGTAATAAAACAAGTTCAGGTTTTTGGAATTTGTACCTTTGAGTGGTAAAGGACGTCCTAGAGAGTGCTGACAACGCACAAAGTCCACTCCTTCAGCCAGTTTGTTCAGGACAGGCGTGCCCATGCGTGTCATGATCCCCATACTGGCCACAACGTAAGGCGAGTCTGTCACCTTGAAGGACAACAAAATGTTAATCACCCTGATCTACAACCAAAGACTTTCAGTGTGTAATAACCATAAAGTGCCACAGCAATTTATTAGAACATGCTGTATAATAAATTACAGCAATTCCACAAACAAAGCATAGTAAGGTGCAACAAAGCAGGTTTATTAATTTATAGCATGTTTTTGTGTTGAGGAGCTCAGTCAAGTACCTGGACACCATATTTAGACAGAGCTGAGCCTACAGGTCCCATACTGAAGGGAATCACATACATGGTGCGACCTATGGAGAGGGGACAAAAAAACAAAACAAAACAAAAACACATTGTGATTTATTTTTCCACCCAATACTGACAGATATTGAACATTGTTGGGTTGTGTCTAGATGGTCTATATGCAAAACTTTTGTGAGATGTCTTTTGTGTGAAAGTTCCATGGGATCCATTCATCCATCATGAATTTCATGCAGTTTTTCTGCTTGACAGTTGCAGTAACATGTAAAAAAAAAAAAGAGCAGCAATACACCAAAAACTGCAGTAAAGAAAAAAAAAACTGCAAGCAAGAAAATATATCTGTAAACAATGCTGACACAAAGGATTTGGCCTCAAGGAATCACACACTGAAGGCAAACATTTTGGCTGTTAACAAGAAAACTTCCCAGAGCACCTTTAACACAGTTTTGTGACAGTAGTTCAAGTGGCATTTCTGATGCACGTTAAGAATTTTTTAGCTCACCAACACATTGTTAGTTGTGTTTCATGCAGGACATTCATGTTCCTTTGCAAATTTTAAAACAGCTTTGTTTGTCGAAACATATTTGGTGAGCACCTATTAAAGAGCAACTTAACACCACCTGAAAGTCTTGTCTTTGCTGCCCTCTAGTGGTTAAACTTCTCACCTTGCTGCAGTGATGTACAGGTGTACTCCTGTACCCTGTGACATCACTGTGCAACAGTAGATTTCTGATCTCACACACACACGCTCCAAACTTTTAACTCCTCTCCAGGCTGCTGTTAAGTTACTCTTTAAAGACAAAACATCTGTGGTTCTTGTTACATTTTAAAATAGTTGGTTAATGTTCAGATTCAAATAACCCAAAAGTTTCAAGGGGAGGTCTCTATTTTATTTCCAGCCAACAGCTTACCTGCCATGCAGCCTGGGAAACGCTCCTCTCTGGCTCTCTGCCAGTCGGACTCGCTCATCCAGCTGCCCAGTTGGCTCTTCGCACCTCCAGCAGGGATGGGAATGGTGTCCCTCTGGTTCTTGGTCACAATCACAGTCTTGCTTTCCACCCGAGCCACATCCTTTGGGTCTGTACGTGCCAGCCAACTGAAAAACAGAGCAGGAATCAGAGCACGATGAAGAAAAACTGAGGAACTTTAAAAGAGATTTAAATACTTAGGGGCCTAAACCAATGTGTGTATTTGTGTAAGCCCTTTACCAGTTGTCATATTTAGGAAGCTTCTTGACCATCCCTTCCTTCTCCAGACCCGCCAGGATGTTAGCAGTTTCCTCCGGCGTCCCCGTCACCACATGCACACCGGCAGGCTTACACTCATCCACCGCCCCCTTCACAAAATCAGCCACTGCCGGGGGCAGCGAGGGGATGGAGGCCAGGGACCGAACCCCGACACTTGCCCCAACACCACCATGTCTGAAAGAGAATGGGCATTTCATTTGTTACATACAAAAGATTAGAACAGACTGACATCTATAATGTAGAAAACCATAAACAGCAGCAAACATCTTTCCATTATGCAGATCTGACACACAATGTTCTTCCCAAATATAGATACATAAACTGTCTGAAAGTCCTGAAATCCACATAATGTCACAGTGACCTACTAGAACATTTCTAATTTTCCCCTCAACAAACGCTGCTATTATCTTCCCTACTATGTGTTGTTAAACTTAAAGACAGACTTCAACAAACTACCACGAGTCAGAAAACAGAAACATCCAAGCTGGAGAAGGCATTGCCTTCTGTGTGATCCTGCTCAATCATTCATGGGATGCACATGAGTGCAGATTAGCTGGATGACCCAGCTCTGACCAGATATAACGCAGAGTGTGTCCTTATTGGCTTGAGAAGACAGAGCTGGTTTAGTGCGTTCAGTGGGGTCACTGAGGTCTCTTATTGGGTTCATTTCTCTCCAGTTAAGTCACTCTTTGAAACGGTTATCATCTTTGTTTGCCGTAGTTAAACGACTAAAACCTCACAGTGCAATAATTGATTGATTTTTACCACCAGTGGATACTGACGTGAGTTTTAAAAGAAGAGCACGAGGAAGCACAAACAAGTTTAAATTTGAGCCGTGTGCTTTTCATGTGACAACACTGATAGTGTATTTTTTTTTTGCCATGGAGGAGTTATTAGCGCAACTTGATCACCTCAAACGGACTCCCGTACAGAAAGAGAGGCACGCGGGGGGCCGACCTATTGTTTGTTAGTGACATGATATTCACAAACACAAGCCACTGGGAGGACTGCGGCTATGCAAGCTGTTAAAACAGAAGCCCGTGTGTGTGCATCTCCTGTCTGTGCCCAGCAACAGCCTAACAATTAAAAAGACAATGTGTGTATGTGCTTTGTTGTGTGTCTATTTATGTACAGCGTGCATGAACCCATTTTGACCTCTGTCATGTGAAATTCAGAATCCTGCATCCTCAAACAGAAGCCCGAAGAAATTATAGTTTAGGGGTTAATTTGCCAACATTGCAAACTTTGCCTGTTTGAAAGACAAAGTTTGCGACACAGTTGTCCTGTCAAGTACAGGCACGCGGACTGGAAACTGGCAGAGCGTGTGGCAGAGCAGACAGTGTGCGTGCAGACAGACGCGTATAAATCTGGTCGGAGCACATAAAGGGCACGTGCAGCAGGCATGTCGAGAGGCTCACGGTGAAGATAACATGTAACTTGACAGTGAGAGGTCAAAGAGCCTCAGAGTCCAAACTCTCTCTGAACTGAGAGCTACACTACGGCAGCTGTTTAACCATTGATGTGGGAGCAATTAATCATGAACAGGTTCCAGTTTGTGCTTGTGTCATGCGCAGTTAATAAGGAATCAGTCGGAGACAGTAACAGTCACGGTGTTCTTTGTAATGTAACATGACCTATGAGAATATCTCAGGTATCTGTAGGAAACTAAAACAAACTGAAGCATAAGAAGAAAATGTGTTTCTTTGAACAAAAATGACATTGTCATTTGGATTTTCAAACACAAAATGTTTATTTCTGACATAACTGTCAGTTTTGACTTTCTTTAGACAACAGGACTTAGCATCTCATTGAGGTAAATGTTAGCATGAGCATGCTAACATGCTGCTGTGTAATAGATACGGTTTTTAAATCATATTTGCCACAAATTCTAAGTTTAAGTTTAGAATGCTAACATTAGCTTATTAGCTCTAAAGTACACTAAGTACAGCTGAGGTTGATGGGGATGTCATTCACTTTGCGGGTTTTTGGTTCAAAGTATTGGACAAACTGAAATGTTGACCTGATGATGGCGCTAGACGAAAAATCAGGGGATTATCAAAGTTACTACAACTCATGAAGGACACATGAATGCCAGTGCTAAAGTTCAAATGGCAGGCTACCTAAATAGATCCACTGTGATGGTGGTTTGATTGGACTGTTGTATCTACTTCCACCAAACACGCTGGACTAGATCTTTAGACTAACTTTAAACTAATAAGACAATAGAACTGACCTTTAGCCACAGAAGATAAAAAAATAAAAGGTACTTTGTCACACTTATCTGTGATACTTGATGACACAGTCCCATTAAATGAGCTCTACAGTACTTTAGTCTCTTGCCCCCACTCAGTAAATTAATTACCTACGCTTCCAATCATCCACCCTGTCATGCCTCTAATTGCTGTAACCATTTGTGTGCTGCTGCACATTATCTACAGTGTGACTGGGGTAAGGAAAAGGGAGATGATGGATTTGAAATTAACCAACAGAAACTAAGCATTTGTTGATTATTTATTCGCTTGATGTGGCACGGGTGGTGGCTGACTTGGGACATAAGATAAAGAAGGTGAAAGGAGCTTTGTTCCTCCTCCTTTGCATCAAAAAAGCAGTAATATTCAAAACAGACTGATGACCTTTGCTCCTAATTTCCCCTGCAGTCATCCTCTCATGTCTTTTGTCTCTGCCCCCTTATTCCTCACCCCCATCCCCCATACCTGATAAGAAATACCACATACCTCCATTTTAACAAATTTAGTGCAAATTTATCCAAGCAAGAAAAGCGTTTAGATGTGACTGTTCTGCAGCATTGAGACAGGGAACACCATTCTCTATTTTACAGATGTTAATTGGGATTATCCAGATGTGTTTCAGATTCATTTATTTCACTTCCATACTTACACCTACTATTTTGAGTCTATGATGGCATTTACACTCTCAAGTATTGCTAAATCCAGTGTACTGTGAGTACCCGGATGGTGCACTTGTGAGGGGCAAAAAGCTGAGTGTGGAATCGCCTTCAGTGGTTGCCATTTTGGCTATGTAGCCAAGAAGGCAGGACCACTGTCATTGTGAAAATGGCTGCTAAGGAAGCTGCTGGAGCTTAAGCACTTGCCTGAATACTGCAATGTACAAATGTAAGTTGTACCTATGTTTTATATTAATATTTTGGCACTCAAAATAACTCGCAATATTGGTGCTAAGGCTCTGTCCGGTTGCAATTCGGCAAAGAAGTAGAAGAAGTGGTAAAATGTTGCAATAGTCATTTCTGGTAACTACACAACAGCCATACTGGAATTTAAACAACACTAACCTGTTGAAATTGGTGCACTTCGCCCAAAAGCACACAGTGTACTAAATAGAAATGTACTGACATGAGTATTTCATTTGAGACATGGCTAAGGAATTTAAAGGAACATCTAACGCTGATATGGTGTCTTTGCCCCTAACTGTCTATGGCTTCAAGCTGAGAAACTTTTCCTCCAAACACACCTTCACAAAAAAACCGCAAGCCAATCACGCACCACAGCCAGACACGCCTACACTCCCCAGTCACATGGATCCTGGTCAATAGCCTCTTTAGGGCAGAGTCTATACATGAAGCAAGCACACAAAGTATCACTTAGAGCATGCACACGTGTTGCATACATTATCCTCACACTTGGTGCAGCGAGTACACAGGAGGGGGGGAAAAAGAAAAAAAACACACACGGAACATGCTCCAGGACATTTAGGCAAATAGAGGAGTGATGACTCCAGCCATTAACAATCTGTCAAGCAGAAATTCAAACAAAATGCACAGGAACACAGGCCATCCTGTTACTAACTCGCATGCCCCTCTGCCATGAGTGTGTCACTCACATGTGTCCTTAATGACACAATAAAAAGCAAACACACAATGCCACGGGGCGCTCACATTGACTCCAGAGTCCATGTGTGATGGGGTGTCATCACAAAGCCTGAAGTGGGGGGAAACTTTGGGAGAGAAAGAAGGAATGCAGAAAGACCAAAGAGAAAATCTTACACACTGCTGCTGAGGTGTTGTTTCAACCCGGAGAAGAGTACTAAACAAAGTCTGATGTGAGGCAAGTCTCTGAGATCAAGTCCAGCAAGTTTCTGGCATATGCAAACAATGAAAGTGTTTCATAATGACCAGACAAAAAAAAAAAAAAAAACTTAAAATGTGTCACTACTTTACAATCAGTGAATATTGGGTGGATAAATGGTCTCAGTGCTCTAATGGTCCCCTCTCATTAGAAAAAATATATTTGCGTTGTGTTAAACAGATAAAATGGATGCAATTTTGTGTTGTAAGCTAAATAGATAAAACAAGTTAAACAAACAAACATACAAAAAAGGTTCCTGCTTCATAAAAAGTGGTGGAGATGACCCCAAAGAGGTTGATAATAAATACAGAGGACATTAAGCTGTCCTTAATGCATTTTCTGTGTGTATTCAAGAACAAACAAGCTGAATGAATTGAAATTCGTTACGTAAACCTAACACCAGCAGGCAAACACACATTCAAGCGTGTTGCTCACTCTAAACACAAGTACAATGAAAAGCGTCGCGCACGACGCCACAAGTCGATCAAGAAACACAAAGAAAGTCGCCTTTACTCACCTTCGTATGACTCCCAACAACAGGCACGACATCTTCGACGCGGAAAAACTAAAACTAGCTTATAAAAAATGAAAGTGCAAAAAGGCACATTGAAGTTAGCTGCAGAGGTGAAGTGAGGAGCGGGTGTCTAGAGCTGGTCGCAGCTCATTATCTGAGCTCTGAGGGGACCTTGCACTTTGCTCAACGTGTACATTCACACAGATACACCTTGTTGTCACCAGTAAACTGTGGGTGATGTCGACCACGGCCACTCCACTCCACTATCTGCTTTACAGAGTCAAGTTTTAACGCTGGTCACCGGCTCTGCACTGAAGAAGAGGAGGAGGTGCTCTAAAATTTAAATATCAGGTTGCAGCTTGTGTCCATATTGTTGTTTACTCTCCTTCAAATCACCCAGCGACTAACAGGCTGTGCTGCTTGTTCCTCCCGGCTGATGCAAGTTTCCAGGGTTCCTGCATCGCCGGGTACATGAGCGCTGCAAACCGGCGTGGAGCCACACAACCCGGAAATGCGAGAGATGGTACGGAGACGGATCGCACCCATAGGCCCACTGTGGATGGGTGTTCACATGAAACTCCCCACTAAGAACAGAGAGGGGGGGGGAGAGGGGTTTCGGGTTACAGGGCATTTACTTGTAAGCGTCTGCAAACATGTGATTTGATGCTCACTTATTACACAATAAGTGAGTATCAAAATGATCAGAATCAGGTTTATGGGCAAGCGGGTTTTCACAGACAAGACAGTCTTTGTTATTTTGGTGCATAAAAACAAACATGAGAGACAAGGACTGCAAAAGTCAAGATAATAAATGTGCAACAGAAATGGTTTGATCATTGTGCATGTATTCATTCATATTCCTGTTGTATCGTTGTTCATATTCGTCTTATCACCACTGAAACAGACCACTGATGTAATAATGCATATTTTTGTTTAGTTGGAGTTGGAGTTGGAGGTTACAATCATCAAAGTGTTTCAGCTTTGAGATAGATTCAGATCAAATTGAAGCAGCAGACGCAGAGATATTCAGACATTTAGCTCTAAACTAGGTTTGTAACACAGGCTGTTAAAAGATGGGATTCATCAGGATGATTTATCTAAACTCTGATGAACCACAGAAGGCTCAAAACAACTGTTTTCACTGGCTGAGTAGTTTCTACCCATGAAAAATACAAATTTCATCTCAGTGCAGTGAGAAGAGCTCCCTGTTCTATCCTTATACCATGTTTGTTTTAGACATGTATACACTTTACTATATTTGAGTTTGTGATTGTTACTACAATGAAACTGCCCAAGAATGGAGGTTTCAAATGACAGAATGTAAGCAACACGACACAGCTTCACGGTTTATTTTATTGTATTCAGCCTTTCCTTCTCTTTCTTTTCAAGTTTAGAGGTGCTGGAAGTTCCATTGAACTAAGTAATAAGTAAGAGTTTGTTTTCAGCGTATATTTAAGTCGTTCTGAGTCATTTTTATGGTTTAATAATGGTTCTTTCCATTATTTATTAATCTGATGATTATTTTCTTGATCGACTGATTAATGATTCAATGATTAGTGAAAAATGCCCTTCACGATATTCCAGAGTCCAAGTTGACATGTCGCTTGTTTGCTTGACTGTCTAAAAAGAAAATCATCAAATCCTCACATTTGCGGATATGAAATAGTTTCCAATAAACGTAGTATTTTGAGCAAAGAATTGAAACTCTTCGGTTCCTCCACTTCCAAGGCACATGTAAATCGAGGACTTTTTTTTTCATGTTACATAACTTTTGAGCACCTCTTGCTGCTGTCAGACGCTGTGAAGCTGCACACTCAGGCTTCATAGTACATCTTCAAAGAGAAGATTAATGTAACTTGTACAAATAGTTTCACTTTCAGACATGATCCAGCAGGAGGCCTCTACTTTAAAAGTACAATGCATGCAATCAGGGGCGCTCGCATCTGTCTTTTAATAGTGAGTTTCCTGTTCATGTTTTTTTTCTCTGGAAACTGGGGGAGGGGGTATCACTCACTCACTCACACACACACACACACACACAGAAAGAGGAAGTAAAGGGGTGGGGTCTTGGGCTGAGGAATATACTGCATACATAGAGATAAATAGAGATACAACAGTCCAACATGTCTGGTTGAACTTCAGCCCTCATGTCTCATGTTTTAGGGCCTGCAGAGTCAGCAGCCAACCAAAGAGACTGCCAAAGCACATGGACGACATGCATGCATTCACTATGAATGGATGCATACAGGCTGTACACCCACAACTGCAGCTTTTGGTTATGAAAGGGAACATTCAGGAAAGCAGCAACATGCAAAAACTAAAAGCTGAGTGACAACTTTAATTATTCAACTGTGCAGCCTGCTGATCTCACAACTGTAGCCATTTGAAGTTTTCATCCTATTTACAGTATATGTTTTCACTTAATAATCTAATCTAATGTCTCAAAATCTACACACAAACTATGCAATGTGTCACAATAAATCAATATAAATTAGTTTTAGTTGCTCTTTAATGTATCATTGCTCACAAAGTTCAAGTCTGACATTATATCAGAGCAAACAGGACTTCTTTTTTTTTTTTTTTTTTAAAAAAGGTGGAAGACTGAATTAAGAATCCTTTCACCTGCTGATTAATCAAGCAGCTGGATAACTAATGTTAAAGCCTTTGACTTTTGACAAGAAGATCTGATCTGCAGAAGCTTCAAAGGTGAACGCTGTGGGTTTCCATTTAAAAGATGCTGCACATAAAACACAGCTTTCAAGTACCACTGGCTGACATACATTCAAATAAAACAGATACATTGATACACTGAGTGTGAGTGCAAGTTTGCAGTGCATCTGATTCAGAGAGCTGTCACATCATTACAGTTTCCATTGTGTGATAAACTGTATGTTGAATCTAGGCACAGCTAGAGATAAAACCATATATACTGTAACATTCACGTCCATTCTGCCACAATGCATTGAGTTAATATGGTCAGTGTGTAATGCTGGAGGTGGACACATACACTCTACATAGAGAGATTTTACTGACACAGCCACTAATCCTTCCTGCTCATGTTCATGACCTTTGTTCACAAAATTTCTCAACAGCCTCCCTGACATAAACAACACACTGAGCTTTAATAACTCACTCAATCAAATCAAAGAATCAATAACTAATGGTGCTCGCACTGTAAACAAGCGCACCCTTTGCCCTTTGGATCAAACTAATACCTCATGTCTGAGGAGTGATGTGTTTTTGTGTTTTACTGTATGATACTACACAGTGCAGCCAGATATAGACTATGCTTTTTTATATAATTACTCACAGAGAGCCAACAAATCCTCCTTCTTTAAACAGATGTATGCTGCAGACTTTAAAAAGAAACAACTGTTATTTTGAAGTTATTGTAATTAAATCTACGTGGGGTCTATTCATCTTTTGATGTGATTAGACGTGATGGGTTTACCTGTTGTAACCTGGTATAACACAGATCATGTTAGCATAATGATGTAAGAGATCACCAGGACTGTGTTTACAATGGGAGGCTCTGACGTCCTTTCTGTCCACTCAGGATCCTGTATTTGTTTTAGGCTGTAACCTGACTGGGTCAACCCAGGCTCTGTCCACACAGTTCCTGATGAAAGAGGCCATACGACATCAGACGTACGACAGCAGGTCTCTGTGATGCTTGTCCTGATAGCAGACACACTTTGGCCTCACGTATATACAAGTGATCAATACTGAGGACTTAAAGTGGTGCTCTACTGCTACTGGCATTGATTAATTGAACAGATCATTTGACAGTTATCTTTAACACACTCAGTAGGCTGTTTATACAATGTGTCTTTTGGAATTAAATAAGTTTGAATAATATCCCTTTTTACACTTGAATCAGTCAGTTTAACTATATTTTACATAATAGTCTTTGTGTTATTGTGGCTACACCCTTTGACATATGCATATGATTTAGATTAGAAACATACAAACAAATATATACCTTCATGGATTTACTCTGAGATTTATTTTCTGTGGTTTGCCACATATAACTTTGATTTACTCCATTTAGAGCAGCAGCAGCATCTAGTGGACACAGTCAGAACACAAAGAAGAGGGTGGAAATACACGTTTGTATTAGAGTAGGTTTTATATAGTTATTGGTGCTGTACGACTTAATCATTCATAAATGTTTTCCAAGAAGTTAATCAAAATAAATTAGGTCTGATTTTTACTAAAATAATATTTTTTCATGAGTTATTGGAGTTGAAGCTGTTTCCTCCTTCATTTGTAGTTTATTTATCACTGTCACAGATGTAAAGAGTGTTTTATGTATTATTATTTAATAAAAACAGCTCTAACCAGGAATATACATTACTATAGAACATATCTTCTATAATTATCCATGGATAAAAAAAGGAAACAACTTTAGTTTCACTTTTTCATTCACAATGAGTCTTCTGCTGTGAGTCTACTCAAGTGTAAAGCTTGTTTTCAACATAAAATAAATGATGACATAATTATTTATTTTATGTTTATTTTTATTTATAACATGAATAATACGCGGATAGATTTATTTGTGTACATTCGTGCCTCTTGTTATGGGAAATGAAATGACATCGCTTCCTTAAAAAAAACTACAAATCCAACAATGCACCTCGATCACCCGATGTTAAGTTAGGGAAAGTACGGAACTGTCTGAATATACGCTTTACTTTCGTTTTCGCTTTTTATGCTGACTAACTGTGAGTATCTCCCCGTGTCGTGCACGGCATTGAATTACGCGCATAAAGAGTTAATTATTCTTTCTAGCTGAAGTTTTAACGCTTTATTAAACTTCGTTGATTAACTTTTCATCTGCAGAGACGACATGGCTACTCTGGGTATTCGCGTTGAGTCGAAGAAACAGGTGAGCTCTGTGTCTGCTAGCATGCTGTTAAAATGTTGAACACCGACCTTTTTAAAGCTACTGTACGTTTATAAGCATGAAATCCTCTGTGTGAGTGATGCTAACAGGTGAGCTGAGTTCAGGTAGGCGTTTGTTAGGATGAGTGCACAGGCAGCAGGTCAGCAGGTAGATATCAGGCAATTAGCCCCATTAGCCTGTGTGAATAGCAGCCGATTTACCCTCCATGGAACAAAATCTAGATGAAAATGTTAATAACTCATGTAATCTCTTCTTTGCAGGTGGATGACTTCTGCCAAAATCTCACCAAAGAGGTAACTTATGCAATACTTTTTAAATCTTTCTCAACTGCCAATGAATTTAAGTTTATCACATTCATAAAGAACAAAGTTGATAATTATTGTTATTATTTTGTAATAACAGGCAGAAGACTTGGTTACTAAATTCTTCCCTCAGAAGCTTGAAGAGCTGCAGATGCTGTTGAAGGTATAAGACATACTGGGGTGCTGCAGGGGTCATTCAGGGTCACCTTGGGTTTCTCCCTGATTTCCTGTTCGTTTCCCCGACAGCAACAAAACTCTTTCATCAAATTACGGCCTGCAATTTAAGATACATCTAACAGAAGTAATATTTGTGACTTGCTTTTTCTCTGCCAGACGTCCTTCAACTGCGATGACCTGGCATCCTTGAAGGCTCCACTGGACATCCCGATACCAGACCCAGCTAAAGAAGAGGCCAAACGCAAGAAGAAAGAGGAGGTACGTCTCACCGTCAGGAGGTTTGAGGCTGTAATGTCGTGAAAATTTGATGTGACTCCAATTAAGGGTGCAAAGACATTTAAGCACTGGAGGGTTAGTACATTTCTTTGTCCATAATGCACTCAAGGTTAGCTGTCATTTGTTCAGATGTGTTAAGAAAACACCTCTGAGGTTTTAAGATGTTAATATTGTGCCATATTATTGTATTAGGTTTCATAGTGAGGAATTAAAGACCAGTGTGTAGGATTTACTGGCATCTAGCAGTGAAGCAGATTGCAGCCAACTGATTACCCCTCGCCTTGCCCCCACCTTCCACGTGTGAAGGAAAAACTACAGTGGCCACAAAACTCTTGAGCCAGTACTTGGTTTGTCCATTCTGGGCTACTGTAGAAGCTTGTCGGACTCAATGGAAGAAGTCCTGCTCCCTCTGTAGTTCATTCTAAGCTAACAAAACCTCAACGATTTTTATTATCAGGTGAACATATTTATGAATATTAGCTTCAGTCTCTGCCATATTCAGCAAACAAATCCCCCTAAATCTGACACACTGTACTTTCAAAGTATCTCATTTCTTTGAACCATTTACGTTTTTCAGGAGCGCTGCATAAAGCCTCTCAAATGGGAGCCTCTGCCACGTTTATATTTAGCGTTTCATAAAATACCAAGACACAAGAGTCCTTTGTTACCATGGAAACCAATCGCCGTGCAGTGTTCAAGGACTGTTTTACAAATTGGCAGTGAGTGTCCCCTTTTATTTTGGATAATCTTGGGAAAAAAAAAAAAAATCAAATTGAACGGTGATGCATTTATTTGGCATGAAATCATCAGATTAATTTGGAAGAATACCTGCTTATATGGACAGAAGAATGCTGCAGCACAGAACAATCACTGACTTTAAGATGAAAACAGAGAAGTCATTTAAGGATAAGTGTGATTTTCTTTTTTTTTCACACTATACAGATGTCTGCTCTATTTTAGCAGTTGCTGCCATATTGCACACATTGATTTAGTGGAGGAAAGTGTGCAGCGCTGCCAGTGTCACTAGTTTTATGTGCGGGGAAAATGGGTTGAAGGAATATTTGGGATCATACAGCAACTCTTGGGAAAAATCTTGAGGCTGCTGGAGTGCATTCAGAAGCTGTGTGCAAAAAGCAGGGACTGCTGGAAGTAGGTTACATTTCTTATACGAAGAGAAAAAAAATCCAACATTTGACATCTTCATTTAGTCAGCCGCGGAGAAAAAAAAAATCACGTGGGTGAGCTGTCTAAGAGATTAATAGGTAGTGAAAACTCTTTGACCTCCTGCCTTCTGTTCTTTTGTTGCAGAAGGAGGCGAAGGAGGGGAAGAAAGACAAGGACAGCGATAAAGAGGAGGAAGATTCAGGTAAACGAGGTGACAGGGATGATGACGACAAGTGATAGCAGGAAATGTATTGATTGAATGCGGAAGAAATGTGATGATCCAGTGCGGTGGTTATCAAACACTGTACAACACGGTCAGCTCATTAAACAAGGACACGTCTGGGTTTGTGTGATTGCGGTCTGTACAAGGACATGTTTGTTAAGAAGTGGAGGTAGTAAATTGAAGAAAATATGAAGTGGTGTCTAAAAATGTTCATATGCCAGGATGATGATTAATGTCACAAATCTCATTGCAAAAGATAAACTATGGTAATAATTTGTCAATCTGGCAGCTGTAGTGAAAACAAGGAATATTTCTTTTTAGCGACAAACTGATCCTCGACAGACAGTAACGCTTTTCCACCTATTCCCTAACCAATTGAAATGGAGGAGTCAACTATAACTAATGAGAAAACAAAGCCATTTTTATGTCCACATTCTAAATTAAAAAAATAAATCCTCTTCGAAAACAGCCCAGGTGACAACCAAATGAACCATAAGTTTCTGATATTGTGACATGTCACGCAATGTTTAAGGATGTTTTGTCCACCAGGGCCTCCTTGCGGTCCCATCTGCAGCAACGAGCGAGTGGAGAGTCTCCTGCAGCAGGTCAGGCCTGAGATCCAGACACTCAAGGAGAAGCTCAACACGGTCAGTCGGTCACTTTTTGAACTGAACAAGAAAATAAGTTTATGTGGTTATTAGCTATACTTATCTGTTGCATGCCATATGTAAGGAATATAGCTTTTGGACCAGTGTGTAGGATTTGTGTTGCGTTCTATTGCATCAAACTGAATATCATAAAAAACAAACAATATAACACACTCAAAGGCCCCATCTCGAGTATGGTTTGAGAATTGATATGATTATATTGATATCAGTGCCATCATTGGGAGCGATTTTTACTTAACTTTTACTTTCTTTCTCTTTTTTTTTACTCTGGATACCAGACATGCTGCTTGGTTGGGAAGCAATGGCACTTCCAGGTTGTGTGTCCATGGTGTTCCTGGAATTTAAGAAAGATTTTTCAGCACATTGCTGGTGTTTCAACCCTTACTCGAAATAATCATTTTATTAGCATTCATTAGCACTGCCCTCATCTTTCTTTGTGAAATGAAACCACGCTTAGGACCAAAGCCACATAGACACATGAGTTTGACACAAGTGCATGAGTGTTTTGAAATGTGCAGCTGTCAGAAAAACGAGCCAGCATCAGTAGAAGGAATTGAAGGCTCAGAGACATTTGATTCAGATGGATTAGGCAATTTGGAACCGGTTCTTGACTCCCATCCCTATTCTAGTCAGTGTTTGGTTTGTCTGTTTTGGGCTATAGTATTTTTAGGCAAAAGTGAAAATAAAAAACATACTTCTGAACATTATATTCCTTTTCTGCCGTATTCTGTTAATGAATCCCCCTGAATCTCTCTCTCACACACACTGGACCTTTAAGTAACAAGAACAGGCATGTTACAACAGTGGTTACTGTCAATTGTTATGACAAATGATCTTCTCTCTTCTTGAGCGTATTGTTGTTTTAAATGGGGCTGTGTTAGAACACAGTTGAACACTGCGACAACCTCATATATTATGCTAGAGATTAATAAATTCAGATTTCCCTGCCAGGTGTCAATGTGGGTGCAACTCCAAATCCCCAAAATTGAAGATGGTAACAACTTCGGAGTGGCCGTACAGGTTAGTAACTGCTGATAATGTGATGAAGAAACAGTGACCGTCTTGTTCTGTGTGACATGTACTGTTAATCTCTCATGTGTCACATATCCAAGTTAGGCTTAGCATCTTTGTTCTTGTGCAACAGGAGAAAGTGTTCGAGCTGCTGACCAACACACGCACCAAGATCGAAGCTTTCCAAACTCAGATTTCAAAGTAAGAGCCCACACCAATGCTGCTAGTTTGTGGTACATTTATTTTTTATTTGAATGATAAAGACAAGACGCATTAACACCAACAGGATGCATCACATCTTTGATTAATGCTGATGTAGTTCATGTCCATGTTCCCCTCTCATCCACACACAGGTGTTGTCTTTTTTTTTTTTTTGTTGTTTGCCTGGTTCAAATGAACAAACATATAATGTTACGAGACAAACAGGAAAATGCCGTTGTCTCGCAGGTTGTTAAACAAACACGTCTCTTCCTGGAGAGGAAAGGCATACCAGCAGTAAAGCAGTAAGAATGTACGAGCCACCTTATTTATTTTGGCAGCAGCGCGAATTCCTTTTGCTAACAGTAAATATGAATTAGCTTCTGTCATTTAAATTACACAGAGCAGAGAACCAAACAACCGTATCAAAGCTTACACTCCGAGGTTTGAGACAAAAGGTGCACGTTCACTGTCAGTGTGGAAAAAAAGCTAAGTGATGCTGGTGACAGTTAATACTGATGGATAGCTTGAGTGGGAGGCTGCAGTCATACAGCAGCATCAGCCTGTCGCCTCTAACTAAATCAAACAGTTGGCTATGAACAGGTTGGTTATTTACAGGCAACACTACCTGCTATTTCATTATAAGCTGGTCACTGTGTTGGGTCATAAATTAAGGGTGACTGATCAACTTTAATTTATTAAGGCATTGCAAATGCTCAGGTTCAAGCAAGGTAACGAAACAATTTTTATGACACGTTGAACGTTTTTGTTTAAAATGAAATAAATGCATCAGATTGTATTGACGTTTATAGGATCTTTGTTTTTCTATCCTCCAAAAAGAGACGCAGCCATGATGTTTTGCAAAGTACCCTCATGGTCGCTGGTCTGATGTCTACACAATTACCAGCATCATGAATGTGTCGTTCAGACTAAACAGCAACAAAACACAAGTGTCAGGGAGCTGTTAGCCAATCGTGGACTGAACGGCCTCTCAGACGTTTTGAATTTTGATCAGAATTTACAAATTTGTGTAATGAGTTAATGCATCAGCACACTTTGTGTGAAACAGAAGAATCCTCTTGCGTAATCCTGTTAATCCTTCATATGCGAGCACGCTGGAAAGCTGCAGTCTCGCTTTAATCGAAACAGGACTGCGTGTTTCCCTGATATCACAATAATAATAGACATTTTGACATTTAAAGTGACACTCAGGGTGATTTCAAAGATGGTCGGGTAGTATTGTATCCTGTTGACAGGTAACTTCTCCTTTGTTTTGTTAGATATTACAGCGAGAGAGGTGACGCTGTGGCCAAAGCCTCCAAACAAGCCCACGTGGTCAGTATCTCATGTTGTGTGTCTTGATCATTGTCTTGAATGTTGTGTTTTTTGTGTTTTAATGTCACATTCTCAGTGATGGAATAAGGTGTTCATTGTGTACCACCCGCTGACTGTGTTTGTACCATCTCCTGTATGTTTTTTTGCATATGAACTGTGTGTTGTGTGCTTTCTGCTGCAGGGAGACTACCGACAGCTGGTTCATGAGCTGGACCAGTATCAGTACTGCGAGCTCCGCCTTGTGATTCAGGACATCCGCAACACATATGTAAGACACCCACACCCTGTGGTTACAGTTAGGCTGTGTTTCATGTATGACAATGGGTCAAAATTGTACAAAAACTGTCAAACGCACAACTGATAATGGCCACTTTACTCCACAAATGGCTGCGTACATCATCACAAAACATGTGCATCAAACTTCACACACCATCTGTTGTAATCATGCACTGTATATTGAATAAAACTACCCACACATTTATAAAATATTCCAGCCATGTCCCAGCAGCAGGGACGGTGGCTAAATGGAATCCATTTCTTCTTAATAGGAGGGTAATTAAACTAATTGCTGTGCTTGTGTTAAATTGATTGGTGCTCCATCTCCCATCCATTAATCACTGTTTGTCTCCTTCCTCTGGCTATTGTCTTCTCATGTTTGATGCTGTTAATGAACAAGGCGGTACAGGTGATGATGAAAGGAGCTGTTTGACACGATTACGGCTCTGGATCTGGGCGTCGCTCTCTTTTATTACCGCCTCTAACCGCTCTGTCGCTCTCACACGCTGTCTATCTTTACATCTTTCTCTCGCGCTACATTTTCCACTGATGTATCTCTCTGTGTTTCTCTCTCCAGGCTGTGCTGTTTGACATCATTAACAAGAACTATGACAAGATTAAGAAGCCCAGAGGAGACGGCAAAGCTCTCATCTACTGAGACTTTCTCCAGCACACTCACAGGCTTTTTAACAAGATACAACCAGTGTAGTATGACACTCTTTATCAAGTAACAATACACCTTCTCTGACAAAAATGTCTCCCTTTTCATATTGTGCATTCATTTTCACTCAGATTACAAAATAAAGAAACGTGATTCTGACAATTCTGTCTGCACTTTTTGTCCGAATTGAATTTAAAACGTAGTTGTAGACCAATGTTGACGTACAATAAGGGTAACCTCCATATTCATGACGTCAGATTTATGTAGTGTTGTCACAGATAACACACGATACTTCACTTCTCTTTACAACCCTAATGAGAAGCTGTGACTTTCCAAAACTTGCGCCTGAGCTTTCAAGGTCACATTCACATCCTTCACACATATCTACTGAGAATTTCACTCTACTTTATGGCTGTTTATCAATGTCTGTGGTGGTAAAAAGTCCCTCTCCTGGCAGACCAGGGCAGCTCCAGCTTGGTTTGAGTCTGTACCATCCCTGATAGAGTCCCCTCCACCCCAGGTAGCCCAGAGCGCCTCCCAGCTGCTGGGAGGGGAACTTTGGGAAGTGTGCGAGCAGACAAAGCAGCAGGAACATCCAAACGGCGAGTAGAAGTACGCACAGGAGGAAGATGAACCTTAAAGGGCCACTGTGTGATGTCTGCAGAGGCTTTGCCTGAGCTAGATGAGTGCTAAAGACAGACATCTCCTCAACAAGCAGCAGGCAACACAAGCAGAGGATGAGGACGTCCTGGGATACTTCGTAACCTCTCCATACCATGTGGGCTTTGAGGCAGGAGGCTTTAGTCTGGTCCTCATGCAGGAGCAGTAGAGGCTGCACTGGGGTGGCAGTGCTTTGGATATCCTGTGCAGGGGTCATAGGTTCATAACAGGTTCCTGCCGCGTCCTCCAGCAGGGTCAGGAGACGCCGACAGCCCCACCAGAGCAACCCCACAACCCCTATCCGAGAGAGGTGGCGGAGCGAGAGAGAGGGGGAGTGACGGGCTGAGATGGAGAGGAGGAGGATGAAGGAACCTGAGAAGGTGCAGGTCCAACCCCAAGTGGACCTGAGGAACTTCCTGTTGATAGAAATCAGTAAAAAGATTGTAACCACGAGAATCACTGCTGCCAAAGGACTAACACACTGATACATTTACGAGGCTGAATTATAAGTTCAGTCTTTTTAGTTTATGAACACTTACATAATGAGTAATATAAGATTACATCCTTTGAGCTTTGAACAAAGCATTATGGTTATTCAATTCACTTATGTGTATTAACTTATTTCTATCCCTTAAAATGTGCAGTCGGTTCCATTATACATAGAATATACAGCACAATATCAATATACATTGAGACTTTTAATGGATTTATAAATGGTCAGGAAATCATTCATGCTTTAATAGGCTGTATAATGCATAAATTAAAAAATGGGTTAGCTTAATATGGTAGTAGAGCATCCAGCAAAAAAACAATTTCATAATATTATACCTCCAAATTTGATTACATATATTTAGATTTAATATGTATTTTTATATATTATTTAAATGTATTAACTTTAAAATTTAAATAGTGTAAGACTGGCACAAGTGGGAGGAGTCAGTCAAAGTTAACTAATATATGCTAGCATTAGCATTAGCCATCATAAGCTACTGGTCACACCAGACCCAAGGCTGTAGCAAAAAAAAAAAAGAGTGCGCTGAATTAAGAAACAGCACACTTTATTTCTCATAAATTCAACTGTCCAATTTTGAGACAAGAAATGTGTTAAATATTAAAAAGTTACATAATCTGGCTTTAATAATGACGAAGGTGAGCTTACATTTGATCTTACAATCAGGAAAGCATTATACTTATATTTAAAAAAAAAAAGTGTTGATATACCTGCTTGAAAATCCTTCTTAATGTCACTACGTGGTGAAATTTTAACTTTTAACTGGTGTTTAATGTGACTTTAATGACCTTTGGGCTCATACACACATTCACAATCAGGGCAGGATTTAAAGGAGCACACAGGTCTACCAGAAAATCATGCAGCCACAGCAATAACAGAAACACAAACGTGAACTATCCAGGGTTCTCACCTGTACAGGTAGTGGTTGCCATTGGCGAAGATGCTGTACTTTGACACCCAGAAACTCAGCAAAGGCCCAAACAGAACCAAACCAGACAGCATCAAGTGGAAATGTCCTCTGACCAGGCGGCTCCCTAAAACTCTGGCCAGTAAGTTTGTTACAAACACCAGAGCAGCGTTCAGGAGTCGAAGGATGAATTTTCCTGGCAGTGCCAGATCCGCAGCCATCTTGTGTAACTTTTCCAAGTTGATCTCTGGCGCGAAACCATTTGAGGAGTTTTCAGTCTTCAGATCCATGTTTATGTCTTCCCGATGGAACCTTTTCTAGTTTTCGATTTAAATTTGACAACTTCTTTCTTATTTTTTTCTCTTCGTGTCCAATTAGACCCCTGTGGTAGAGTCTGCCTCACTTTCTTTTGTCTTTGAAAAGCACGCCACTTCCACTCTGGGAGCCTTTCTACTTTATCACTGTCAGACGTGCCGGAGAGCACATGGTTTATAAAAATACAACCCCCTTGTCCCCTTTCCCCTCAAAAGCCCTCCCCCCTCCACAACACAGACTCACAGAGCGGGGCATGTAATGGCTGTTGCTGTGACTGACCCCATTATTCTCAAAACGATGATCCAACACATTGTGAATTTGATCCCATTAGATGGCAGCTGATGATCCAAAAACTGCCTCCGCGGCATGAAAATAAACCCTAAATTGCGCATGAGGTCTTAAAACAGCTCTCCTTTGCAGTCACTGGCGTGATGCAACATTTGTTCAGTTACATTTGCATTTAGCATCAGGAAAATCTTGTCTATTTGTGCAAAAAGAATCATTCTGACATAAAACGTATCATTTGGCTCCTTCTTTGGTTCTCCTTTAGTCTCTCCATTCTTAGAATCAGCTGTTGGAGCCAAAACTAATTTAAGTTATAAACTGTTGCCAGCCTGCATTTGGCGCCCTGAACAGCTGCGTTTCTCACAGCACTTTGAGTCTCTTTTATTTCCAGGCCCACTCCTCAGGCCAGAGCCTATTAAACCTCTTCAACTCCCAGAGCCAAATTGAGTACATTTAGTCTTTGCATGGGATTTATGCTCAATAAAACAGACTTGAAGTGTTTCCACAAGTGAGGACATCCAGTCCCACCATTAATATAGACTCCAAATCCATTATACGTGAAGGACTGGTATGTTTGTTTCCTTCAAGTGACACTTCTTACATAACAACATGTACGCAGAGCAGCTTTAACATTCGTTCTCCTCCTCAGTTATTCGCATTCAAAATCCCATGTGTCTTTTTAATTAAAAACCACTATAGCACAAGCATGTTTGATTACTTTACTTTCAGGATCCAGCTAAGTTTTCCTGAATTATGACCTGAATTCCTTCCCCTGAAAGCGGAGATGATAAATTATTACCAGATTGGTTTTCATAGGAATGTAATTTGTATTAAGTGGGAACACTAAGTGTAAATGAAACCAGGCAAGCCAAAGAATCTCTGCCTAATTTTAGACCACTTACTGCATTGCTGTCATTACAATGACCTTCAAGCGACTTTGTTATTGTTTCTCTAGCAGATAATTGTCAGTTGTCTGTTATGTGCTACTGGTAAATGCACGAGGAGTTGGATTTATCAACAAATAAACCAGATGAAAAAGAATAACTTGAGTATCATCTCCATTTAGCTCCACGTTCTCACAATATGAAAGTGAAAGTGAGCCCACACTTGATGAAGCAAGTTTAAACATGACACAGTAATTTCCTCTTAATAACAAGACTTTATCAGCAGCTTGTGGTAATACATTTAAAGAGAGGTTTTATTGTTCCTGTAAAACAATGGTCTGAGTGAAACATGGGCTTTGATATAAACACCTGAAAATTGCATATACAGATCAGTGTGTAAGTTGTGATCCACGCACACATCCCAGCACCCTTGGTCAAGTCTTGGGCTTGACATATTATCGTTCAAATCTTTTAAACAGGTTTACATTGGCAAACAAAATGACTTTTTTCCCCCCCTGTTGACTCAGGGCTTGTGATTACAGAGCTGAGTGCTGATCCAGGATCAATAAGAAGATCAGGGGCCTTTAGACTTGTGGTGGTCTAAGGAGGATTTAGCATAAAATCATTGCAAGTTTGACAGTAAAACTAACAGAGCGTTTGGGCGTCCAGGTCTACTGGGGTATGCAGGAAATTTCTGACAAAGCTAGGAAGTTGCCCTTGAACAGCTGACCAATTGGTGCACCAAAACTCAGAAAAGTCACATGACAGCCAGGGCCAGTAGTGATTTTGAGAAAATCGTGTAGACTGGACAAACAATAAGATACTGGGCATTTGAACTGTGAAGGATGAGGACACAGTTCATGTTATTCATAACAGCAAGGTCAAAACTGAGTCCAAATCAGCACACCGACAGCCACCTAAATACACTCCCTTGCGCTCATATCATTACAATACTATACATTTATACAGAATTATCATCATTAACATCCTTGTTTCTTCCTGCAACACCGACGTTGATTCTTATGTGACTAACTTACCATTAAATTTCATTAAGTCATTAAGTAAGTGCTTTGTGTTTTGAACTTCAGCGCATTTGAGCAAAGTGTTTTCAGGCCAAATTCAAAAGCTCTGGCCTGCTGATTTTGCGCAAAACAGTGAGGCGAAAACACAAAGGAAAACAGAAATAGGCCTCCCCACTGTGCTCTAATCTGCACTTGACAATGTAAGGCTATAATGCCTTCCAAACACTTCACAACCACACTATAATTGTAATCATTAATATCCAGCATTGAATTTAAAAAGATATTTAAGTCTGTCCCAGTCCTTTTGAGCTTATCGTCTCCCACTGTCGGGGCCAGCCTTGCCCCTTTTGTGGTGATGTCACGTCCTCTGACATCATATTCCTTTGTTTTTCTCCGTCTTAAAAGGTCTTTCACCTGCTGTCAGTCTCTCTCTCTCTCTCTCTCCTCCTCTAGAGGATGGGTCTGTCTGTGCTCCCACATTCGAACCGCTCCATCCCACTGTGGACAAACAGGGCATGAGCAGAGGGATAAGAAAACATCATTCTCTCTTACTTATCAGAAAGTCTGCTTCAGTTCTCCTCATTACAAAACCTCTTGCAGTTTTTCTTTAACTTTTGATTTAATGTAACATCTCAAGCTTTTACACGCTGAAGAGTTTGCATTAAGAGCACTCACAGAGCTGCTGACGATGTTGTCCTCGTACGGGTGCCAACTGACATCCCTCACGCACGCGTCATGGCCCGACAGCCTGGAGACCACGCCGCCCGTCAGCACATCATAAACTGGTCGGAAACACAAAGAGCTCGACATATTTAGCTACTTGGAGGCATGCACTGCATCAGAGCTGCATTGATTTTCCACGTGAAGATGTTGACACAAGGAGTAAGACCGGGTTAATTGGTGGCGACACACAATAACTACACACTGCGGGCACATGGTGACACTCACTGATGATTTTGCCAGTGGAGCAGCCGGAGTAGATGAACCTCTGTCCGGTGCTGAACTCCGGAGAGAAACGGCAGCGGATGAGGGTGTGCAGAACGCCGTGACCGCGGTAGGTCATTACCGAGGTGTCGCCTGTCAGCTTGTGTCTCTTTAGGGCTGAAGGGGTCAATGGGGTCGAGAGGGAAATAGAGATTTTTAAGAAAGTTTACCAAAATATCAATTTAGTAAGACATTCAGAATTAATGTGCATCTGTAATCAGGCTAAAAAAGTGAGTAAACTAGATGTTTTAATTTCTATTTTTAGGTTTTCTCCTCCCCCTCACTCCTTGCTCCATCTTTTTATCCAAGCTACTATCCTTCACCTCTCCTTTACTCCATCCCTCCTTTTTGACTTGTAATGGTAATCACTCATTTCTCTATGTGCACTTTTAATACTGCCGTATCCCTTTACCCTCGCCACACACACACACACACACACACACACTCATGTTTCACCTTTCTGTCATTGGCCCTCTCTCCGTTCTTTTATAACATCGTTTCATCTTCATCCCCTCCCTCTTTTCTTCCTCCATGTGACCTCTCCTCCTCTTGTCCTCCAACTCCTTTCCTCCCTCCTGACTCATTCCCTACCAGTTAGCTCTGCCTGTCCTCCTCCCAGTTTCCTCTCCCCTTCATCCTCCCCTCCTCCTCCTCACCTCTCTGGGGAACCTGCTGCCAGCGGTAATCCCAGTTTTGCTGGGTGACAGCCAGGCGGGAGGCTGCCAGCCCCTCTTTGGGAGAGAACTTCCTGACGTCCCAGAGCTTGATGGACTGGTCCTTCGAGTTGCTGATCAGATACCGTGCGTCACCCTGGTACAGTCACGACGCAGGTGAATTATAAAGAAAAAGAACGCAAATCCAAGTGTGAGGTCAATATATATTGGATTTAAAGAAGACTGTACTTGGCTAATAATGGCAGTTAATTAATAAAGTCCCAATCATCAGTCAAATCCAACAACCCACCAGGCTTTGGGGAACTTCTCATTGACAGATTGATAAAATACCAGCAGCATTACTCTCTTCTCCCCCCCACCTTGCTGTGGATGAAGGTGATGCCATCTCGGTGGCCGGCCAGCTGTCCGACAGGCTGCGGTCTGTCCTCCCGCAGCGTCCGTCTGTCCCACACCTTGCACAGTGCGTCGTCGCTGCCAGAGAAGAGCAGCTGGGATGAGCTGTCGGCGAACGCCACCGCATTCACGTCGTCCTCGTGGGCATCAATCTGACGAGCGGAGACGGAAAAGAAAGAGAGTCGGTGTTTGTGTGGACGGTGTGTGTGTGTGGAGGGTGTGCGAGCCAGTGAGTGTGTGTGTGTGTGTGATTTCCTTTGTGTAGCACAGTGTTTAGTATACATGCTTGTGTGAAAGTGTCTGTCTGTGTGCACCTTTAAGTCATGACAGGAAAAAAAAAATTCTATAACTGCTCCAGTATATTTCCTGACACATATTCTGCAGACTGAAGTACACTGTAATGGAGATCAGTACAGTTCCTGCAGCAGATGAGCAGGGCAGTGCTCCAAACAAGATTTCTCTGTTTGGGGCTGCACAGGACTCATGTTTTAACTGAACTACTTTAGCTCTAGCAGAGTTTTTGTGTCACATATGCTAGTCCAACTACATGATGACATACTCTGCCATTATAGCCATGAAAATAAAAGCTACAAATACAAAGAAATAGTGCAGGCAATGGCAAAAAGATTTTAAAAGTTTAATTAATAGAAGTTTTATGTAAAATCATGTGGAGGCTGTTTTTTGTTATTACTATATTTATAGAATGTAAATTTAAAAATAAAAAGAATGGGGTGCCCTGGCAGCTCACCTTGCAGAGCATGCGCCCCATTTACAAAAGCCTGAGTCCTTATAATGCAGCGGCCCGGGTTTGATTCCAGCCTGTAGCCCTTTGCTGCATGTCAACCGGCCTCTCTCTACCCACTTACCTACCTCTCTACAGCTGTCCTATCAAATAAAGCCCCAAAATAACTAAAGGAAATATTATAAAAAAAATAAACTTGTTTTTTTACTTTACTTTAGTTTGCAGAAATGTAGTCACTCATTTAATACTATTAAACTGTAAAGATGGCAATAGGGATGGCAGTAACAGTTGATCCATCACTTTGTTCCAGACTTAAATATCACAACAAACATTGTTTGGTTCTCTGTGAAATCTGTGTGCCCCCCTCAGGATGAATTTTAATCACAATGTTCCTTTAACTTTTACACATACTGACATAGTAAACAAAGTGATCTTACTTGCTTAAAATCAACATGTTAACATAATTTTGAACATGTTTGCGTGCATTTTAGCATTTATCTCAAACTACTAGCGAGCATAGATGTAGACTGTATTAGTCATACTTCTGTTATTGTCAACATAAGCAATAATGCGTTGGCCCCGCTCTCAATACTCTCTGACTTCCGCAGCTTGTCTTTGGCTCTCAGCCCCAAAACCATTTGTCCCTACTGCAGACTTAAAATAAAACATAAATACACAAACAGAACAAAAGGTCAAAAATATTAACTTTCATTTTAAATAATTCCCTAAAGCAGCAGTGCACTGTTGTTTGTGGCCAACATGTCAAACAAGTAAACACCAAGTAAATATAGCATTTGTCGGGGACTATTTTGACCAACCAATTTGCCGCTCTAAAGTATTTACAGCAGCAGAACGATGTTTATGGGGTCAACTCAAAATAAACTACAGCTCCAGTGTCTACTGTAATAAAGGAACATGTCACCCAGTGTACCGGAGAGGCTCGGTGCTGTGTTTTTAATAGTTTTTGGGATATGATACATCAAGCTTTGGCCACAAGCAATACGTTAATGATGAGGATATTTTCATAATTAATAATAAAAATATAGACCACCACCAGACTTATCCTGAGTGAAAAAAATGGTAAAAAGGAACAAGGTCAGAGATAAAGCACAGACACACTGACGCAGAGGTAATGGGACGGACAGAATGAGAAAGAGCGTAAGACAGTGATGAAGCAGATGGTGGAGGCCAGCTACTGACTTCTACACAGAGGGGGGCTGTGGGAGGAGGAGGGAGTAAGGGTTTAACCCCCCTGTCCCACTGCAGGGTGGAGCTGGACTCTCTGCTGCTACATTACAGACAGGCAGGGTTGTGCGAAACTTTATGTGAGCCTGGAACACTTTCAGGTCCGCTAATGTCTGCCTCACCTTGGTTGCAGGATGAGGTACAGGAGGTGGACATGACTCAGGAAGAGGTACAAGCAGGCCCACAAGCGAAACGCAAAAGAGCAAATGCACTCAGACGCACTAACCTTCAACGTTCGTCTGTTCTGCTCGAGATCAAAAACGTAAAGGCAGCCATCGTTTGCTCTGGAGGGAGAGAGGGGAGAGAATGAACACGTTCTAGCTCGAAATGTACTGAACTCGTTGTACTTTATATCGCGTATAAGTGTCTTATCTTCAACAAGAAATGATCTATTCAACGTCGAACAAACGAAGAGCTGCTTGGATCTACATTTCTGAAAGAGACTTCAGTCCCGGTTTCAACTCTGTCAGCCACTGCCTTGAAACAGAAGAGCAAATTGTACTCACCCTCCCAGGATCTCATTGCCATCTGTGGACGCAGCCAGCGAGAACACACAGAACCTCCTCTCATCTGGACTACAAAGCACAACAGCACACACACACACACACATACAAGCAGGTTGACACTACAGCAGTGGCACCGTTATTGAATCACAACTAAACTGTCTACTATGCATGTCATCCCACATCCAAAACGCTTAATGAAGGCATGCATCACCTCTAAAACAATGCTATTGTAAGGGGTGCTGTGAGTTTAATGGCAGCGCTTTGTTGAAATGATCAGCTCTCCAATTAAAGTAACACACACACACGCACGCACACACAATGAGAGGATGGATGTCGAGGTGACGAGTGCTGACAGCATCATTCATCCAGGTGGTAATGAAGGGAGAGGAGGGCCGGCTGGTAGGGAATGATAGATTACCTGCTCCGTAATGTTATAAGTTACTATGAGGGAAACACTAACTTGAGGTCCAGGGCGGTGTGGTTTTCACTGTCTCCATCTATACTGCACAAATGAACTGTGGGGACACACACACACACAGAACAGGTGAATAAGACAACACATTGTAGTAATTATTAGGAGTCACGCTGCAAACAATATGCAAGGATTTGCTGTGTTTTCTCAAGTCTTGTGGGTCATCACTGACAGGTAAAGGGTTAACACAACAGGTTTTTATTGTATATATATATAGTGACACGTTGCATTGTGGGATTGTTAGCAGAACAGTACTGTGGGGGAAAAAAGTATAAATAACAGAGTACATAAAAAGACAAACACAGGGAGTGATTTGGACTTATTGAGTTATTGCGGTCTTGGCAGAGTTCAAGCCTGCCGCATGTCCAAACATAGTTACCCCAGGAGTTATCTATAATTAGTATTAAGGACAATAAATTATACAATTTCCATACTGAAAAGAATTTATCATCATATAGAGCATGTTTTCTGATTTTGCACAATAATCATAAAAGGTAGTAAAAACAGAGTAAATCCTTTAGAATCACTTAAATATACAATTATTTATGAATCTTCAAATGAGACCTTATCTAAGTGACATCAGTGAATGAATTAAAAAAATATATGGTATTGTACTTACAGAACACATCATTAAAAGTTAAGTTCAGCCTCTTGGCTGATCATCTCAACAAAGACTAATTCAGTCTAATCAGTGTAACAAGTTTGGAGGTGTGGGTTAAAGCAACCCTGACTTATAAAAACCTGTCAGAGGCGTCTTGTGAGTTTGCTATTCACAAGATGCCTCAAGACCTAATAATACCTAATAATTGATTTTTATGAAAGTGGAAAGGAGAAGTAAGCAATAGCCTTTCAAACAACATTACTGCACGCCTGAATTTTACCAAAAAGCATCTGGACACTCCACACCACACTACTGGGAGAATGTTTTGTAGATAGATGTGACTAAGATGGAGTTGTTAGGGAAGAAAACACGGCACTACATCTTGCAGCATACTGTCATGAAAACATTATCCCAACGGTAAAGGATGGAGGAGATAGCATTATGATTTGGGACTGCTTTGCTGCCTCGGGGCCTGAACAACTTACACTCATTGAGGGGAGGATGAATTTGCAAATTGACAAAGACAATAAAATATCAGGGTGTGTATCTGTCAGCAGAGGCTCATTAGAGGTTGTGTTATGCAACAGGACAATGACCCAAAACATAGAAATAAGTCTACATTAGAAAGGCTCCACTAAATGGAATTCCACCTTTCGGAGTGGCTCAGTCAATAGCTGTCCAAGCCAGTCATGTAAAAAAACAAAAAACTTCAATAATTAGTGTCACTGACTCATCACATCATATTGTATATTACAGGTCCCCTAGCCTTACTGTAGTCAGACCAGCTGGAGTAGAGGACATGTTGTGCATCAGGGGTGAAGCAGACGTCCAGCACACTCCAGCCCACGTCACGAGCCTTCACTGTTCGCCGTAGGTGAAAGCGTCCCCTTGACGTGTCATACAAGCGGATGTTCTGGTCTGCAGTGAGCAACAGAAAAAACATTGTTTATCATCAAATAATGGGAAGCTATAATCAAGGAATGGGGGAAGTAATGGTGTCTGTAATACAATCAGAAAGAAGTCACGAAAATGAACAAATACGACATGATGTTGCTAGATTTTCAAAGATTTTTTGTTTTGTCAATACTTATGTACGACTGACCACGTTCTGTACATGATACTACACAAATGGCCCTGATGATTTGGTGGTATAAGCAGTTTCAAACAAACGCTAAGAATGGTTATCGGATCTGATTCAGTTCCTCTGAGTTCTCGTATTTGAGCTTGGGTTATTTACCTTGGCAGGCAGAGAGGAACATGTTGCCATCCTCGCTGTACACTCCACAGAAGGCTTTCTGCTGGTATGTATCCTTGTGGGATACATAGTTTGGCAGAAAACTGCAAAGGAAAAGGGGTCAATATCATTTGACAGACAGCAATGTGAGTCGTCTTGTAAACATCACGTCATGTTGTAGATTTTCAAAACATAAATCAGTCACATGAAATACAAGAAAAGGTGCAACATTTTTTTTTTAAACTATAGCTGTTTTTCTGTCACCTTCTGGTAATTTGTTGGGAAATATTAACACACTTACTGTGTGCGGATACGACTGCACTCTCCATGGGAAAAACTGGAGCCTCTACATCTGCCTTGTTCCCTCTAAAAAGCAAAGACTTCATCAGAAAAGAAAACATCAAACAACATTCGAGAACTGGCTAACACAAACAACAAGTCATCATCTCAAATATTTGGAGAGCTCTTAATCATTTTACAAACTTCTTGTAAAACTCTTGAAACTAATGAAGACGAATCATCGTCATCTTGGAAATTTGCCAGCTACATTCTGGTCTGGTCTCCTTTTAGGGATTTTAGTTTGTATGTCTGTGGTCTGACCTCTGTTAGCATGTGGGTGAAACTCTGTCGGCCTTTCAGGGCAGAGGAGGCGGTGGCCAGCATGATCTGAGTTCGGATCTCACTCCGGTCCACCTCGAATGTGTCGGGTTGGGTGTCCACTAGGAGGATAACACACAAAATGACATGAATTACTGACATCAAACTTTCAGAACTTGTTGCATACAGCACCGCCCTGTGTATTTATGAGAATGAACATTTGACAAATTTAAGCAGAAGAGACTCTAGACTCACTGTAGACTCAGGAACAGGAACAGGAAGACAGGAACTATGAGTAGTTAAGTAAAGATGCTTAATTGTTGGCTAACACAATTTCAAAAATCTAAAAAAGTCTTCATTTTAAACTGCTTACATTTTTTGTCACACTCAACTCAAATAACATTTATTTATTCATTAAGATCATAGTATTACACAATTTACATTTAAATGAAATCTTACATGCATCCTGTTCCTGCTGCTGGGGATTGGGCAGATTCCAACGACACAGAATACAAGCAGCCAAATGACACTGTCCCAGAACACTGTTAATCACTACAGCTCACTATGTTTTCATCCTGAAAGACCTTCAGAAGCTTTCCAGTGTGTACAGCTATTCAGATTTTTATTTTTCAGGGGAGATAGCTTAGTTTTCTGCCTTCATGCCTGCACAGTGGACAGTGTCAGTATAATGGTACCTGGAGGATTGTAGCGATCACCCAGCCGACCCTCCCACGCTCCGTCGCTGTCCTCATCAGAGTCAGAGTATGACTGGACTAGCTGTAGTCCTGTGGCTCCACTGCCATGGACCAGTCTGACCTGGCCCCTGCGCACACACACATCAGTACATCAGCCAGTCAATCCAAATTGTGATACATGAAGATCAAATCGTCTACAGTAAAGTGCACCTGAAAGAAATTATTTCAGGAAATAGGGGGCAACACTTATAATATTTACTCAGAAAACAATGATAGTCCAGCTGCAGCCCTGCGGCTCAATGGTGAGACACGTGCCTTCATAAAGGATACTGTGCAGAGGTAATGTTTTTCCACTGAGCTGCTCTACTGGAACAAATCATGGCACGGGATCAGTGGCTTGCTCAAGGGTAGCTTAATGCTAACTGAAGTGAGAAGCAAGACTGACACTTATTCATTTCAACTCTTCCAGATTCAGGTACTTTCTAGTTCCGACTCCTGTCATGGATCCGTTCCAAGTGCTAAAAACATTTTTTGTAGTTGTGGCTGTTTGGGATATTTAAAAAATTCCCAGCCACTATAATTGCATTAAAATCAACCTGGAATACGGATGGGGGATTCCCAACTTCCACTTTAGCAGCACTGTGATGTTTCAGTTACTTACTCATTTGGCAGAGATGAAAGAAATACCATAAGCTTTCCCTCTATGTTGTACAATGTGAAGGTCCACAGCAGCTATTGCACCTTAGTTGCAGTGTGTGTCATACTTTAAATATCTTCCTTAAAATAGTGTACAAGCAATGTATGTTGTTCTGTACATTACATTAGATTTAATGAGATGAAATGATATTTTGCACATGTTTTTTCCACTGATCATCATTATTATGGTGAGTGGACACATAGAACACAGAGAAATTCCAGTACACACAGGTGCTCCTATTTTTTTTCTGGTCTATTTCTTTGCATTTCTATTTCTGTTAGCGGTTCCCTGCTTTTCCCACAATTACAGTTATGTGTTTCCCAGTATCTCGGCTGGATTTTTCAGTTATCAGTTGCAGATACATTTTAACTGAATCACTATTGTGACATTATCCACTAAAATGGGCTCAGAAGTGTTTAGTACACATGTTGAAAAGAATTGAAAGAATGAAAGAAAGAATTTCCCTTTTGGGATCAATAAAGTATGATCTATCTATCTATCTATCTATCTATCTATCTATCTATCTATCTATCTATCTATCTATCTATCTATCTATCTATCGTGTTAACATCAGTGTGTCAGTGTTTTAAACTCTAAAACTACTACTAAACTCTACTAAATCACCTCCTCAGTAGGTAAGCCAGCACTTCAGCTAAATCAACGTCCTCCTCTGATGCTGGCTGTCTGTCTCCTTGCTGCCTGTCAGCCGTCCTGCGGCCTCGGCTGCTGCTGCTGCTGCTGCTGCTCTGGTTTGCCTCTGCTGTTTCAGACTGCTCAGCTGGGTTGCCACTGGAAGAGCCCCTTCCACCAGACATCCCAGAACTGGACTGAGAGCCCATAGACTGAAGAGGGCCTGACGGTGGGAGGAGAATAATTTGACATTAAACGACACTTTCAGATTCACCTGGGGGAAGTCAGATGAACACAAATTCAGGATGCATAAACTGATTACTGACGCAGAGAGGAAATGATATAACAGAAGTTGGGTAACAATGGCTGCATAACACAGACCTATTAGCTAAAGTCATATTCAATTCAAGACATTTACTCAAGTACTTCCACTTATTTAAATGAATAAACTACGTGTCCTGCAAATAAATCCACCTGCACGTTTGTACTGTACGTTAACTCGTCGCGGTGAAGATGCATAGGATGATTTTATTGCGCTAACTAGCTCAAATGCTAACGACTTAACGTTAACTGTACCGTTTGACAGACAAACGGTCTTCTTGACAGCTCGTCAGTCCAGCTCTTTGTCGTTTCGGCGCGAACTGAACAATCTGTCCGATGTTTAACTTCCGCACGGTCCGTCTTATAACGTTGATAACGCAGGAAAAAAAGCTGGAGCTTTGACAGCACAGTGTTTGTTCAGTCGGCTAGCAGGGCCAGTCCGTGAGTCGCCATGTTGTTTACAAAAGTGTGAAAAAACACTGCGCGTGCCCCTGCCCTTTCGCCGTCACGTGATCACCACCAGCGTTCTCGTGACTGCCTCCAGCAAAGGTAATATACAACCTGTGCATGGTACCTCACAAGAAACTCAACTAAAACTAATGTCAAAGGTAGTAATAATACAACAAACACTCAGAGTAAACAAACAAGGGAGAAAGTAAATAGCTAGGATGTACAGCCAGGTAATAAATATGTTTTATGCAGCTGTGTTATGTACATGAGGTAGGATGGATATTACAGTATATACAGTATGCACAGCATGAGTAGATTGTGTATCAGTAATGATATTTACATATTAAAACAAAACAAAAATATACATGTAAACAGTGAGAATAATAATTTCTAATTTATATGTTCTTATAATCTAAAAAGCAACAAGCATCATAACATCTGTCCTGCTCATTAGTTTACTTTAAAGATCATTGTGCTTGGTGTTCATTTGACATCATGCTGCCTTACAAAAAGAACCTATGAGGTATAACCCGAATGGCTCAAGGGGTCCTGTGTGACAAGATTTAATGTTTCTTGTTGGAGAGTCAAAAGTCTTTTACATTGAAAGGACTATATTTACTTTGAAGATCTATGAGACAGTCAGGAAACCTTCATGAACAAGTTGTGTTTGAGGCATCTGTGCCCAAGGGTCTGTAATCTCATAATCCATGTTTGACATATACCTCCATTATTTATCTTATAACTGCAGCAAAAACCAGTGAATAAATAATGCAATAAATAAAACAATAGTCATTTGCATGTTATTTCATAGATAGACTACACTTTATGACCATTTCAGTGAGATGTGCCCTCCCTTCTGTGTACACTGAAACATTTTTATTTGATACCCAGCAGCCATGTACGGGTCACACTCTAAATACAGTAAATCAGCACATTATGTGTTTAATTCTATTAAGGTTATTGAATAATGAAAATGTAATAACCAGCTTAGCTCACCACATCTTTTAAGTCTCTCGAATTACATCCTTACCTCAGCTTTGTTTTACTAAGTGTACATATTGGTAATAACATAGATGTATTAAGATAAACTATTGCTAATGGGGGATATAATCTGGGATATCCACATGCAGGTATTTGAACTTGGTATCAGTCTAATAATTCCTGAGGGTCTGCCTGTGTACACACTAAATACACATTTAGAAAAAAAAAAAGCTTTTGTTTTGAAACAACACTGAAGTGAAGGTGGGTTAAATAGGCCAACATAGGCTTGTTATTACTGTGCTTTTCCTGTAAAGTTCATGCAAGACTGAACAAACCAAATGCAACTACAATACTATGTTGTTTTTGTCTTTGCTGAAGGGGGCAGCTGCATTATGATAAACAGAGCAGATGTGGCCTGTCAGTGTAGTCTTCCTGTGATCAGGACCAGGACTGTGGGGACCCAGCTATCAGAACGAAGACCGATATACAGGAGAAGCCTTGGTGTGTGTTTGTGTGTGTGTGTGTGTGTGTGTGTGTCTCTCTCTCTCAAATGACTGACGATTCTATTCTGTGAAAATGCTAACCCATGCATCACATTATCCTATATTGTATGCAGTCTGTTATTGTGTGTTTGGATCACAGGTGTCCAGACAAAGCTGCCCACAACAGGTGCTGCTGTTGGTACATTAGAGACGAGACCAGCAGAACAATCCATCGAAGGGCTAATTTCAACCTCTCAGAAACCTCCTCCATCACCTCCGACTGATTGGTCACAGCCTGAAATTGAAGATGATGACCGATGCGTGACTGTGGTAACTCATCTTTTGTTACAAGACTCTCATGGAGGAATAAAGCAATGTTGTCAGCACAGTGCTGCAGGAATGTTGAACAGAGAATGTGTGCTGTAAGAGTAGACTAAGTGTCTGCATACTAATTACAATTTAATGTATCTTGCTCAACAAGAGAATGCTGCAAAAAAGACCTGATCAGTTCATTTAGTTCTTTTTCTGCAGTATTCCAGTGGCAGCACTGCCATCTCATTATAAAGAGAAAACATCTGTTGTTATTGTGAAAACGGTAACAAGATTATTTTCTCATTATAACTAGATGCTTTGTCCTGATAACAGGATACATTTCTTGTTGTAGAAATAAAAGAAAAAAAGACTTCTTTTTTCTTTTCAGTGAAATTCTGCTCTTGTTAAGTAATCGGCATGAGAATGCATTAATCATGCAGATGCTGCTCAACTTAGTAGCTCCATATAGGAGAAAGAACACAGTGATAAAAACACTTCAGTTAACTTAAGTTAAGATGTTGCATCATTTCTTATGTGATAGCTCGTTCTATCATATTTTCTTCTGTTTTAATATGAAGAAAGGATGAGGTATTCACAAACCCACTTTCACCAGGTTTTAGGGACTTAATAAATTGAAGTTCTATAGCTTTAAAAGTACCTGGAAGTCACAAGCTAATGCTACACCATCATTACCTCACTTGAACTGACAGTGGAGTAGGTAAATGTAGGTAAACAGATGGCTGCAAAATACAAACACATGAATAAAATATCGACAGGTTACTTACAAAGCGTGGTAAATGAGTTGTTAATGAGTTATTGTGTTATTCAGAGTTAGACATGAAGAAGGTAGGTACAGTATGTAATGAAATGGTTTCATAATTCCCCATCCTACATACAATATGTTCATGACTGGTCAAATATTTTACCAATCAAAAAAGTAACACTACTTGCTGACCTTTATTACAGGCCTGACATATGGGATAGTTCAGTGGAGATGTCATTCATGTTTTTAACAGTATAACACAAAGCTGACATATTAACCATAAATCTGGAAACTACTACTAATCTGGAAACTACTGTAAAGATATAAGACCAAGATCAGCTATATATGCATATCTAAATCAGCTGCTGATGACAGCATAAGAAGCAGTAGTTTCTGACAAGAAAACAGATAAAATCCAGAGCTTTTTAAAAAATGTATTTCAAGTATTCACAGTTCCTCTTCAGACAAAACCTTAACTGTTGCCGTGGTGCAAAGGACACAAAGTTCAAGTGGAGACGCAACAGCCGCTTAGCACTCTGCCAGGGTAAACTTCAAGGGCCTTTTACTGTTGTCTTGACAATCAGTGAATACAGCTGCATTTTTTAACCACATTTTTTAAATGTGTATAAAATTAGAATAAATAATAACTCTTCTGCTTTACAGACATGACTGTACACCCTGAAAACTATTAAACTCTATCTTACAGATCATATATAATATGTCTTACAGAACATGTGCACTCAGTAGTTTCGCATAGTGCTCTGGGTGATTTCTTTTAAGGTAAACATTCATTTTTCCTTCAACTCGCTGATCTCCCGTCAGACCTGTGAAGAAGAAGAAGAAGAAGAAGAAGAAGAAGAAGAAGAAGAAGAAGAAGAAGAAGAAGCAGAAAAAGAAGTAGAAGAATTAGAAAAAATATATATGACTTTTAAGGAAAACAAGTCACAGAATGGCAAACCCTACCTAATGAACATAATACATGATAGTGAATGTGTTGTATCAATATAAAGGGCTGGGCTTTGAGCTCACCCAGCTTTTGTGCTGTCCTTTGAATCTTCTCCAAGGCAGACTGCACATCTCCTCCCTCTGGAACGAGGACCTCTATCTCTCCCACATGGTAGCCAAAGTCAGCTTCATCGAGATCTATCTGCACCCCCTCCTCCTCTAAAGAGAATGACCGCCGCACTGTTGTATAATCTGCAAAGCATACCAGATTCATTTTACTCAGCCAAGTCTCTTCGTCCTCCTGTGAGGTGCTTGTCTCTCTGTCCACACAAACGTCTTTCATGACCTCTTCCACTCTCAGTTGAATTTCAGGCAGATTGGTTATCTCCTTGTAGCGAGTGCACAGTGCCGCTGCTTCAGATTCCTGTTCACTTGTCCCGTCAACTGTTGTTGGGCACTTAAGCTCCCAGCATCCTTTACGTTTACGTAGCCACATGTCTCTCAAAGTCAAGTCAAACTTTGAGGTGTCAAAGTACTGGTCCTGAAACTGGCGCTGACCAACGCACACTGCTGAATAAAAGACGTGGGAGGAAGAGAGGCAGATTTAACAAATGGGTAAATAAATAAAAAAATACTAACGAGGCTGAAACAGATAATTAAACCTCATTATTAACAAGAGACAGATGGTCAGTGTCATTACAGTTACAGTACAAACCACAGCAATTAGTGTCATTAAATGTTGCAAAAAATCCTTCGGTGACCATTTGTGAATTGACGTGGATCACAGCATCAGTTAAATGCCTCACTTCTAAATTTACCCATGTGTGAAGACAAATTAAACACGTACCCCCGATCTCCTCCAGTGTTTTCAGAGTGTCAGCGCTGCATAAAAACTTTCTTTCCACTTCCACACTCATCTGAAATGACACCATAAGATCAACACCAACAATACTGTGTGTTTACAAATCCACATAAATTCATGCTTTAACTTTAACCTGACATAAATTCAAAGAAAATAATATAAGTAGGTGTTTTTAAGGTTTTTAAGGATGTGATTTTTTTGTTGAGTAAAAAGGAATTGGCCATATCTTGAAAAAGTTCATTTTGTTGCTCGACACTTTTTTACCCCTTACCAAGTTTCCCCCAAACTCTTAAATAGTTAATAACAGGCATGATTTATTCTAATATCTAGTTGGGATGTCAACATCAAGCCAAACTAAAAGCACTTTTTGAATATATTATACATTAACCAAATGTGGAAATTAACAAAATAAATAAAGTACATTTACATGCGTACTGTGCAGTAAGTAGTTTTGAGGCACCTGTACTTGTTTTGAATGACATCGTTCCTGAGAGATACTCAATTTATCATTTACAGGTTTAGTTACAAGTTACTTTGCAGATTAATATATTACATATAAAATGAAAATATGTAACATCTAATACATAATTATTGATAAAACCAACCAAAAAGTATCTTCACTTCTACCTGCTACATTAAAATGCAGCTTACACAGCAATAATATTATAATACAATAATAATCAATATAATAATGGTATATTAATATTACAACAACCAATACATTGTAGTATTTTTACACTGCAGTATTACCAAAGTAAAGGATGTGCTTACTTCTCCTATCACTGCATTTAACCTTTATTTTCTCAGGGTTCTGACATTGCTAGCTTGTCATAGTTATTCTGTCATATAATTATTATATACACTGTATGTAAATACTGAAAACTGAGGTATTATTATTGTAGAAACTATATTACTATAAACTAATAGAGCAGTAGCTCCTGTAACCGCACCTGTGTCATTAAAATCAGGCTCGAGTCATTCAGTCCAAGCTGCTGCTGCTGCTACAGTCATACATGAAGTGCAGGGGAAAATCAGCAAACTAAACCAAAGAGTTTTAAAAATCCCCCCTCTGTGAGGCGAACTGCACTGTCACACACCTCGACAAGTGAAAATCCTTCAGTCCAAATAATTCGGCTTAGAAATGTGAGCGATTGATCAATCCGAGCAGCCCCTACACGTCAGCGAAGTTTATTTTGCACAGGCGCAATTAGAGACAGCCCTCGGTGTGTTCAGGCGCATCACTTCCTGTCCCGGTAACGCAGGGGCATACAGATGGTGCAGTTTTAATCCTCTCCGCTTCATAAATATTTATCCCACATACTCCACTGTTGATATGCGCCACACCTATCATTTGATTGAAAACATGTCATAATTCGCAGGAATGGCGCTGAGTCAAGCCTTCGCCGCTGTATCTCAATTATTCAGCCTTAATTAACTCGTCAGACTCTTTGTGACACTCCAAGTTGGCAGAATGGGGACTCATTTTTTATTCACCTTTTAATGTGAAAACGATGAAATGTTTCACATTAAGTAGATGTAATCCAGGCATCGACATACTTTTTACATTTTTTTTTTCAGAAAAATGTGCATTCCCCCCCCCCCCCCCCCTCCTTCTATCTCTAGTGCTCAATAAATAATGGGCGTTTCAACATACATTAATAATCTCTAATATGTGCGGGGTTACATAAGGGATTTGATAGCCGTGCCTGTCCCTTCTGAATGTCAGCAATCAGCCTTGGGGGGAGCTGTGGTCTGTTTACTAGAGGGAAGAGGGGAAGGAGAGAGGGATAGGGCGAATGAAGGGAGGGGGAGAACAGGAGAGAGAGAGAGAGAGAGAGAGAGAGAGAGAGAGAGAGAGAGAGAGAGAGAGAGAGAGAGAGAGCAGGCAAGAAAACTTTTCACTTCTGAGGAGCCACAGAGGAAGCGTGTGTGTGTGTGCGTGCTGGAGCGGCGACCATGCAGGTAAAAACGCATTAGCTAATTGCTCCGAACTTAATTAAACGTCATTCGCGATCGGTTAATTGTGCTGATTTGAGCGAGGAGAGTGGCCTGCGACTGATAAAAGATCGAGCAAACGACGGATTGTGCCACATACTAATCCGATCCCTTATAGAAATCCAACATTAAATCCCAAACTTTTTTCTGCCTCTCGTCTCTTTCGCCTGCTCTCCCTTACACCACCCCCATCGTCGAGGCGACCGCGGCGCACGTACTCCGCTCCAAGTAGCTTTTTAGCGTTTAATTCTTTCGCCAATTACGGCTTGAAGCTGGTAAAATGTTAGTTTAAATGGCCATGTGTTGCACCGTGAGTGTTTAAGGTATGGATTTGAGCGCTAGGACGCGTCAAAAGGGGGTCTGCTGGGCGGCGAGGGAGGAGGGGGTGCGAGTGTTTTCTAACACATCTGTAAACGGAGCCCACGTTCATTAATTAAATGGCTTTAGTCCGGCTAGGCCTCAATTTGCGCTGTTGAGCAGCAGGCGGCGGGCGGTGCAACACTAGATGCCCGATTGGCAGCCCACAATCAGAGGGGTAAGGAAATAACTCGAGGCCGAGGTTTTTTCATCTAGAGCCTGGTGAGTGTGTTTTCTATCCTGGGTGAACTCGGTCGGCGTATTGAAGCTGCAGTTCCCACCTGGACCAGGCAGAGTTTGTAGGGGAGTGGAGACGAGCCAGTTGGAGACAGTTTGAGGAGCGGTTAATTATCTCTGCCTGCTAACAGGCTAGCTAGCAAAGTGACACGACTGTTATTAGCTCAACCCCTTTTTGTTTATTAATTTCACGACCGTCCAGCCGTAGCCGAGAGCCAGCTACGAGATTATGCTGACGGCTGCCCCGTCTTTTGCAGTTTGAGAGAAGTGAGTAGCTACCATCGCAGGTTTTTATTTTCAGTAAACTAACAGCTAACCAGCATTTCCACAAACACGACTGTAATGCGACGTTACAGGGGGGCTTCTCAACCTAGCTTGCTAGCTAATTGATTCATCTCTGGTCGGCATAGCTAATTAGACTGCTCATTAATTAGCCAACTATGAGCACAGAGACGTCAATCTTCTTATATCTGGTGTTTTAATTACGAAACTCGTGATGGGGAGGTTTAAAACATGATATACTCTGCAGATATAGACTTGTCGAAATATTATCTGCTCATATAACCCTGCTAGCTTGCTAATTGGCGTGGCGAGGAAGTGAGGACTGTAGCTGTGTTGGTATTTCTCCTCATGGGCATGATTTACTGTCCCTTGGATTATAAGTGCTTGCTTGCTGCTGCGTGGTGAATAAAATCCAGACCAAGTGGGTCTGTTTTGACTTCATTTAAAACACGGGAGTTACAGTGTGATCATGCGTGTGGAGCAAATGCAGCATGATCTCAGATCGTCTTTAATATATTGGCCAAATGTTCCCTCTGTTAGTCAGGACTTGGGGAGGGGAAATTAGTGGTTTGAGAGACAATAATACTCATTGTAAATATCAAGCAGTGCATGTTATAATTTGTGGAGCGTTACTTTAGTGTGTTTAGTGTGTATTTAATACAGCTCGTGTGCACATGTGATATCAGAGCAGCTTGTTGAAAGTTAGACTGAGAGCTCACTTGGAGAGTGCAATGTCAAATCTAATGAAAGCAGTAGACGGAAACCCATTTTACATTACAAGGTGTCATTTAAACAATTGCATCTTGTGTAATATGATACAGCAATTGAGGACAAAATGTCAGGAACAAACCCTGGTTAATGTTGAAAAGAAGTCAGGATCTAACCTCTAAGAATCAGATACTAATGAAGGATTAGTTCAACTATTAAAAAGCACACAGCGTGCTTGTTAAAGGATATGTTCAAATTGTAAAACACAGCATGCTGGTCAGCTACCTAAGGTGCCTAACCAACAAGTAACAGTATGCTTTTACTTTGGTGGGTGGAACTGGTCACATGAACGTACTTCCTTAAACCAAATATTAAAAAAAACGACAGCTGGAGATAAAGTAGGATTCTCTAACATTAATTTTTTTTTCTCTCTCTCAGGAGGAGTCTGGAGATACAGTAAGCGGTGAAAGCAATGGGGTGGAGGTGTGGCTGTGCCCCCTGTGCCAAAAAGGACAAAGCGACAGATCCTCCCTGTCTCTACATCTCACAGAGCAACACAGCGTACTTCCATCTTGTGTCGACAAACTGCTGGATATTGTAAGTATGGCTGTGAAGTGAGGTCAAAAATATATAAGATTGCAAGGTTCACTCTGAAGTCTTTTGACAACTTAAGGGAAACATAAAAATATTAATATGAAATAGAATAAGCACTAAAATCCAATTTTAAAAAGAGGCATGTCCTATTTGGATAGCGCAGTAACACTATTTGTTACTGATTTTGAAGTTACTGGGTCACATGGCATAAAAACTATTAATTAAAACTAATTGTTTTCTATTCAAGTATTTGTATAAAATGAATTACATATTGGCAATCAAAATAAATGTGCTACATGAAACTGATTTTTCATTCATAAAATATAAATATAATATAAAGACAAATCATCATGGAGGTACTGAAAACAATGCAGTTTGTGTTATTTAAACAGTAATTTACTGATAGTCCCTCAGTGAAACCACTGTGATTAAGAGCGAGGGCTCGGAGGCGAGCTAACCATCCGCTTACTGCCAACACTGTGAAACATGCCGCTCAGGAGACGGAGTGAATGTTTGTTGAATATCCAACTCAAAGCTATCTTCAACTTCACTGTGGTTGAGTTTCTGCTTTCTGAAATGATCTGTCAGGTACCGACGCTCAAAAAGTAGGCTACTGAGGTTCACTATCCAGTCCTATTGACTTCTGTAACTTGAGCTAACCCAGCTTTCTTTGCAAACACACATTTGTTTGCCTCACAAATAACATCACTTACCCTGATCTTGCAGATATTGTTACCATGTCATACCTAGCGTGCGTCCACATTTGAGTGCCGTGCATAACCTGTATGTTGTTGGTATAAGCAAATCATAGCAGCTCATGATAGACACAATAGTTTATGCGTTTTGGCCAACAAGGGTGGCGGCCAGTAATACAAAGACAGCTCGTCTTTGAGTTAGATAGACAGGAAAAACTCTGTCATAATGTGTGTCTGAGTGTTTTGCATAGCACAGGTTATAATCTCTAAAGTATAGAACTTGATTACTTTGTGTCGTACTTCAGTTATATTTATGTGCCATGTTTAATGAGCCCACTTGTTGCTGATAAACAGGGCTTAGACTGAAGTGTCAGGCACTTGCAGTGGTGTATCTCTGCAGGGAATAGACATTAGATTTTTTTTCTTCTTCCTGTGACTCTGTTTGTTCAACTTGATTGGCCTGAGAGTTGATGCCTGAACTGTTGTGGCATCGGTAAACAAAATTTTTGTGACGTGGCAAGTTCACAACTGCATTATTAAAGAGGAACAATGGTCATAAGTAGAATTCACCAACATTTAAATGACTTAAACTTCACTAAATTAGTATTCACTGCTAGGCTATGGTAAACCTTACCCATGCTTTAACCACATATTTACTGTGGTATATGAGAAAGTATCTCATGGTTAACTTTATTAATCTCCTGGTTTGGTCACCCATGCACAGTAACTAAGATGAGTAACAAATACGCATGGGGAAGTTCTCTAAAACAATGTTAATCTTTTGACATTTACATGCTGGTATTAGTAGGTCATAATGTAGGTTACATATCAAAATTCATATCCTAGTGTTTTATTCAGCTGTTATTTTAACACAATACAATGATTTCTGTCTACTACATTTAAGTCTCATCGAAAGAATCCTATCTTAAAGTGTTTACATAGTATCAGGGAAAATATATGCTTATTTCTCTATCTGTAATACATTATTAATTAGTAGTTTAATTTTCAATTTGAGTCTTAGGGTGTTCTGTTTTCATAATGGGTTTGTGGAAATTCACTTGTCAGTCAGCACTACAGTGCAAGTTCATTATTTTTGATTTAATTGTTTGGATTAACAAGTTACCAAATGTTTAAAGTATCCTTAAAGGACTTGCTGAGTAAAAAAATCAAAGTTGAAAAAAGTAAACTATGAACACAGTATTTGAAATGAATCCATGACAATTTAGTGTGTAAAATGTAAAGAGAGAGGGATTTTTGAATTGATCAAAGATAGCTTAATTTATGCCTTCAGGGTAATTTGCTAATTAGAGGCTAGCCAGGGTTGCTATGTGTAATATAACCGCACATCTATGTGTCACGCCCAAATGTTGTGCTGCTGAAAAGCGCCATAGCATTCAGCTCATCTGAAAAGAGCCGTTGCAGAGTTAAGTTTGCTTTGGGAATTTTGCTGACTCTCCCCTTTTCATTTTCTTTTTACAGGCTGTTCTAAAACAGGCCGCCAGTAGAGGAGAAGAGGACAAAGGTGCTCAAAAGTCTGCAGGTGAGTGTGAAAAATACCACTTTTAAAATGATTAAATCATGAACAGAAAATTGAAGAATGTATTAACACATGCATGGTTTTCTTTGTTCTTACAATATCACTGATTAGGTGCTTAATTACTCACTTTTATTTAGCTTGCCAAGCCTGATTTACTCTATAAATGGATTATTATAATGTGGATCTTTTATTGACTAAAATGGTGTTGCACACAATTTAATACTCTATAAACGGAAAAGCTGGGTAAGTTTTGAAGGGGGATCAAAGAAATGCATTTATGGTGGAAAATTGTTCCTTAATGTTGGCTGTGTGGGTAAGAAGGTTGATATGGGCTGTTAAACTGTTTAATTCAGAATGCAAATATGCTCCTCTGTCATTAGTTAATGCATTTATTAGAACATGAAAGTTAAACACGTGTATTCATTTTATCAGATACTGAATCTTCACAACTGAAGCACGCTGAAGACGTCAGTTCAGACCCCTGCCAATCTAGTGAGAGTTCAGACGCTACCCAGACGCTTGGAGACAAAGAGATGGAGGAAGAGAGAATAATGGAACAGGAGGGAGGTGAAGCTGAACCAGAGCCAGAAGAGGAGGGAAATCACCTCACAGGAGCCAAACAGCAAAATGCAACTGAAAACACAGAAATCCCAGACACCGGTGAAAAGTCAGTTGGTAAAAATGGTGTGCCAGCTGAAAATAACACCCGGTCATTCAAATGCAATGCCTGCCTGGAAACTTTTCCCAGCAGGACTGCTTTGAGCGTTCATTACAACTCTGCATCCCACATTCAGAGGATGACAACAGGCTCTGCAAAACAAGGTGGGGAAAGTGATCCCCAAACTGTCTCAGTTCCTGTCCTGTCTCGGCCATATATATCAAACAAACCCTACCAGTGTGCTATATGTCGAGTCTCTTACAATCATGCCATCACCCTCGAGAGCCATATGAAATCTGTCTTGCACCAGTCACGTAGCAGAAATGCTGGAATTGTTGCACAGGCTGCAAACAGTACAGTGGCAACTGCTAGTCTGGGAGGCAGCACCACCACTGCTCCAAACACTGTAGTGACCACTTCTGGAAGTGGGACCAGTCAGTTAGTTACCACCACCAACTGTGCTGCTCCTGGGACATTGATGGTGACTACAACAAAAGATGGAGAGCAGATTCAAACCTCACAGGTGGCTCCCTCCCTCCTCACCTCCCCTGTGGCCTCAGCTCAGGCGGTCTCAGCCTTTCTCACCCTTCTCACATCTAGTCCTAGCACCCTCTCACACTCCCTCCTCCCCTCCCTTTTCACGGCTGGTGCTGCTTCTGGTGCCGCCGTGCCTCAGCTCGTGCCTCAGCCTCAAATGGTCATGCCCTTGATCTTGAATGGGCTCCAAGCCCAAACCCAGCAGCACCAAGAGAACCAGCAAGGCCAGCTCCTTACCCAGTGTGTGCCATTCGTAGGTCTCAGCACAGCCCAGCAAGCCCTCCTAACCCAAAGACTAAACAGCTTACAGAACCAGTGGCCCTCTGCGGGAGTTCAAACAGGCGTACCACCCTGCCCAGAAGAGCAAAAACAGAAGTGTGAGAGAGAACAAGAAAGCCAGGACAGTGAAGGGACAGTTAAAGAGAAGGTCTCAGATCAGATCAAGGACAGGAATAGCTGGACTACAGAGAACATTAAAGCAGAGAATAGTAAGGAAGAGGACAGTAAAGAACTTGCACAGAGTCCTGATATAGAAAGCAAAGTGAAGGTTGAGAATAATGAAGACAATGGGAAGGCGCATAGAGATAGCACAACAGATGGAGACAGCTCGACTAATCAGTTGGACCTGGAAGGTGATAAAGCAGCTAGCCTCAATCTCTCCCCAGCGGGCATAGAGAAGAGCCTCCGCAATAAGAACCTCTCGCCTTCTGCATCTGTTCCCAGCAGCTCCAGCCTCAGTCCTGTAAATTTAAACCTTACACTTAGCCCTGATTCTACTCCTCAAAAATCACAATCGGGTACTAGCCCTTGTGGCTCCCTTGGCACTCCAAAATCCAGCCCAAGTACAATTGCCTTAACTAACAACCAAACTCGACCCCATTGTGCTACAATGGGATCCATATACCCAGACCTTCCAGTGCTGTCAGAGTTCCAGTCAGAGGTTCTCTGGGCATTCTTCGAGTCGCGTAGCGAGGCTGATGCTGCAAGTCCTCCCCATGAAGACTGTGAGGCGCTGGGCAGAGAGGTGGGGCTTTCTGAGGAGGAGGTACGCAAGTGGTTGAGCCAAGCACGACATGCAAAACGGCAGAGGGCAACAGAGTTGGAACACCTCCAGGGCTTGGTAGGATTTACAAGGCACGCCCATAATTCTGACAATGACTATGATGACGAGGAAAGCTCATTGGTTATAGCAGAAGGTGAGGATGATGCTGAAGCATCAGGTAGTCAGGCAATAGATTTGTCCAGTACAAGGGGGAAACACAGACAGAGAGATCTGGGAAGGGAGGGTCAGGGAGATTCCTGTCTCACTTCTGACTCAGAGAATGAGGTATACACCTCTGTCATTGTGTCTGATGAGGAAAGTCAGAATGGGTCTTTGAGGGATGGTCCTGAGAGCCCTGTTAAAGACGAAGCACAGTGGGAGGTCCATGGTGATAAAGGGTCTGTAGGAGGAAAGGTCTTGCGCTCCACAACTGTGTTTCTCTCTGATGCAGAGGATGAGTACGAAGATGAGGATGGTGGAGGGGGTCAGAGAGCTAAGAGGAAAAAACGAAAGGGGGAGTTTGAGCGTGATGAGGTGGAGGTAAAAAAGGAGAGACAAGACCCAGATGTGGATCTAGAGTTGGAGGCTCAAGGGGATCCTCCAAGTTCACTCTCCCATGTAATGGACCAGATTCCAGCTGGTGCCCTCCACTCACTTCCCCTGTCCCTTGCTCCCTTTTCTACACAGTTCCTCAGCCCCTATGTCCTCTCTCTTACTCCTTCAGTGGTTGGAGATGGGAGCAAGCTACCCATCTTTCCTAACCCACCAACTATTACACGCTTCTCCAGCTCTCTTCTCTCACAGTCTCTCGCTTCCCACAACCAGACTTCTCACTACCTGTCCAACGGTGGTGACTGTGAGTCTGCTCTAGATCTTAGCATGGGGAAAAACAACTCGAAATCTGCTTCTTCCTCATCATCTCTGGCTGATAAAATCGCAGCACAGAAGGGACAGTTGCTGGATGGGCTTGGCCTGAGGCCCACATCCAAAGGTCTGGTAGTCGTCCAGGTGAAGCCTGAATCTGTTAATGCCATGTCCTCTTCCAACAGCAGCATGAGTTTGGTCAACTGCAATAACATGACCAAATCTAGTATTTACATGAGGGCAGCAGAGAAAATGAATGCCACTCTATTGGAAAGAGAGCGGGAAAAGGAGAGGGAGAAGGAAAAGGAACAGGAGCAGCAGCAAAGGAAGTCCAAAGGAAAAAGGTATCGGGATATGCGGCGTTCAAGGACCATCATTCAAGCTGAACAACTTGACATTCTTTATGGCTGCTATTTCAAAGACCCGAATCCTGGGAAACACGAGTTTGAACAGATTTCAGAGTGGGTCCACCTTCCAAAGAAGGTCGTTCAGATTTGGTTCCAGAACATGAGGGCAAGGGAACGGAAGGGTGAGGTCCGATTCATAAGTGACGGGACACTGGCAGCAGTGGGCAAGCCTCTCATCAAATTTACCTGGCCTCTTTCCAAACCCATATTCTCCAACAAGCCTCCTCCAAACAATACTGGGTGCATCACAACTACTCCAATCGTGCGTACCCTCATTAAGACAGAGAGAGAGCCTGTAAAGGAGCTTGGCAAACCTGCTGTGGTGAAGAAAATAACACCAGTTCCTATCAAGCCCAAGGAGGTTGTTTCCTCTACCACAGTCTCTACTGTGAGCAGCAGTGCTTCAGCAGTGCCAAAGACCAAACTTGAAACCACCAGCAATGTTACTATGGTCAAAGTTGCACCCAAAGTCAGCCCCCCTGTCCTTTTAGCACCACCCAAGGATCCAGTCCCCATTGCCCCACGGCCGTCTCAGAAACGTAAGCTAGAAGAGGAGAGTGAGGAAGAAAAGACAGATGAAGAGAGAGACAATGAGATTGAGATGGGTCCTGGACCAGGGAGCACTAACCGCATGGTACCCAAGCTGCCCACAACTCCCATCAACAACAGGCCTTCTGCCACAACAGTGGTGCCACAAAAACAAAACGGGCTCAACTACTGGACCTCCAAAGTCCCCATTAAGATCAACACTCTGTCAAGAGAACAACTGGCTCTTCCCACACACACGCCTCCTCGTACCATCCCTCCGCCTCCCACCCCCAGCATTGCGCCGGTCAGCCCGAATACCCCCAGCTCTGCCAAAGTGGCCAGCCCCTCCACCCCGGCCGTAGCTAAGTCAAGCCCAACAGAAAGCAGCTTTCTGCCCCACTCATCCAGCCGTAGGCCACGCACACACTTGTCCTGCCTACAACTGTCCATTCTGCAGTCCTGTTACGAAACCTGTGCCCACCCTAACGCCATGGAGTGTGAAGCAATTGGCACAGAGCTCAACCTGCCGCTCAAGGTGGTGCAGATCTGGTTCCAAAATACCAGAGCCAAGGAGAAGCGCTGGAGGCTGCAGCAGGAGAAAATGGTAAGCTGGCAAGTCTACTTGCTGTGCAGTATTTCTTACAGTCTTGGGTACAAAATCACATTATTGCATACGCATAAAAAAAAAAAACCTAATAAAATTCACAGCACGGAAGGTCACAGAAGAGGAAATTTCAGTGGTTTTTTTCTTTTCTTTCAGTGGAATTATGTTGTGGTGGATTGTTTTATAACATTTAACAAATTAAAATAGTACTTTCAGGCAAATAATACTAATTAATATTAATACTGCAACTAATATTGATTAGTTGGAGTACTAGTAATGTTTAGATTTGACTACTCAAACTCCTTTCTCAAGAACAGTTGTACATATAGCAATTATATAGGGCTTGAATGTTGGCTATATGGTTCTGTCATTCAGCTGTATTTTATTTAGATGTCTGCCATTAAACGTATTCCCTCTCCCCCTCTTTTGTCCTATCTATTCACCCCATCTTCCCCTCCCCAGTCTCCTCTGGCAGGTGGGAAGGTGGACATGAGCTCAGGGAGCTACCTGCAGTACAACGCTCTGAAAGCCAATCGTCCCATCCTGCCGAAACCTGTTCAGCTGACCGTTACTGAACCTCCAGCATCCCCGATGGCCGGCCAGCCGGTGCCAAAGGAGACCCTGACAGGCCGCTGTGATGCCTGCAATGTGTCCTTTGAATCCCGGGCTGCAGCGAGGGCCCACGTCTTCTCCCCGCGTCATCTGGCAACTCTGAGAACCACTAACTTTGGCCAGCCTACAACGCTTGTCAACAAGAATGGAACCGGTAATGGCGGACCTGGCAGCGTTGTGCCGGGCTCACAGGTCTCCAATTCCACTCCGGTAACCAGTTCTGGTGCTGGTTCTGGAGTGGAGATGGTTATTGAGTCGTCTCCACCGACGGCAACCAGCAACAGTTAAAGACTCAGATCAGGATTGGTCTGCACACTGACTATTGGACCCGTTTGGGCTCCTCAGATTTTAATAAACAAATTTGAGCACTAATCATCAAAAGCTAATATTCTTTAGTTTTTGAAGTTGGTTCCCCTTGCACCCGCTTTCCCTTGCTCAACCTTCATTGACTCGAAATCCGTTAATCTGTAGTTCACCTGGATTCCAATGCAACAGCAGACTATTTCCATGCTGCTTCACACTTAATCAGTTGCTGTTTGATAAGTGACGAACACATCTCAAGTCTCCCTCAATCCTCACACTTTATCCAAACATTTTGGTCCTAAGCCTGTGGTTATATATTACCTTACTTCAGTGACCTTCCTATAATTTGTAAAGGCACTCAACTTGCCATGCTTGAACTGTCCTACCCTAAAGACTGATGCAAAAGCGTTTCCTCTTTGGAAGTGGCCATTTGACAGCAGGTCCGGAAACTCTTTTTGGGATAATAACATAAAATACTCACATTAGTAACTCCCAGTTTGCTCCTGTGGAATTGTTTTTTTTTCTCATGCCTTCTTTCACTGTTAGGGCAAAGCTTGCTTGAAGATAATGACTGGACTGAACCATTGGGAGAGGAAGAACTGGTATTGACTGTCACCTTTTTATTTGCTACAGGAGTGTGGTCTGAAGAGTGCTGTGTCCACTCATTTGGGATATAAAAAGAGGTACTTTAGAGAGAATAGGGTTGTTGAATTGTCCCCATTTACATGTTCATAGTTTTCATGACAATCCAAATAGACAGGGCAAAAAGAGGCTGAGGAAAGTAGAATCTTGGCATACCGCACTTTGACACATTTTACATTGTTTGAAATGTTTTTAAGCATTCTGATGCAAGTGTCTTTTTATGGAAAGATACATTAACGCATGTTGGATGCCTTAATATAAATCACATGAAATAAATTGATTTTTTTTTTTGCTCGTCTAATTAAACACGATTTAGGTGTGAGCATAATATTGTTCAAGAAGCAGACCTGGCTATATAAACGAAGAAGAGCTCTGTTTCAAAATGCTTTCATATCCACCTTTGGGGGAATTATCTGAATGTCATATTCTGTATTTAGAACATAGCAAATCCTGCCTACAAAGTTGTCAGCATTATCTTGGCCAAGGACTATAATTCCGAACTATCTTATTTAACACATTTCTTTTGATCCTGTGGATTTCACTTTCCCTCCAAATGGCGTATGACTCATTTTGAAATGCAGCTCTTCAAACCTGCTGGTGGGAAATAAATGTTTTCACCTACTGTAGGTGTGTTTAGAAATATGACAGCCTTAAGAAGAAACCCCACCAGGTATATAAATATAAATTCAAGCCCAGGTGATCCTCGTCTAATGTTAGAGAATTAATTTCATCCTCGCCTGGCACGGAGGGGCAGACCGATTTTTGTAAATTTACGGTTTTCTTTACCATGAATACTGTGCATAAGACAGGACAGTTAAGTACTCGTTTTATTTACGTCAATATTTATACGAATGACAATAGAAGCAATTAAAAACTGGTAACAGATTTTTATTTAGGTCAAAAGCCAAGCCTCTAGAAACATTAAGAGAGCAGGGCTTGAAATGGTTTGTTTCCCTTACTTTTTCCCCCCTCGTTTTGTTCAGTTTTGATACAGAGTTACTAATTCTGGTAATGTATGTGCTGTGAAATGAGATCTAATATCTGGAAACTATGACAAGGGAGAAAGTTGGGTATTACTAGTATCCTTAAGGGACTAATGGATACTCAAATCTTGGAAGCAAATTGGGAAACATTAAATGTGTTGACTGAGAGCTATAATAAGATGGTGCTGTGTTGAAGGACACATAACATACTAAAGATGTTTTCCTTCAATTTAAGTTGTATATTAATGTTACTATTGATAGTTTTAACAAAATGCAAAACTAAAAGGTGAACTTTTGTAAAGAAATATATTAAAAATAACTGATATTCCAAAGTAATCCTCCCTTTGCTTTCTGTCATTCAAAAACCAAAAAGCAATCTTGAGGTCGACAGAGAGCAGGAGAGGTAAATGCAAACTGTAAAGGACATCCCACGGCTTGACACTTGCACTAGTCCACAATTTTTGCACAAGCTACAGACATTTCAAATGAACACAGCCATTAACGCAACAGTCACTCGGTGTGGTTTTTGAAACGAAGAGGGTAACAATGTCCTTTTCATGAGTAATAATTTGTACTCCTGTTGGAAACTGTATCTTGTGTGTAAAGAAAGGACTGGAGTGCTTTAACTTCAAGACTGGGATTACACACACGCGCACACACACAGACACGGTGTTGCACTGTCCAAACTAGATAGGTTTTTATGGAGATCTGCTTTTTATTCCCCTATGTTTCATTGTCACTTTGATTATCACTATTGTTATAACTGTACTACTACTTATACAATTTATCATTACTACTCATCACTGTTTTTGATTATTATTGATCCATAATGGTTTTAAATGCCACCTCTCTGCTCAAAAACAGTATGGTATTCCTATGAATATTGAACAATAATAGTGGCAGTGTTGTTATGAATTGTTAGATTTTTGATTAAGCTTATTTTTTCCTCCTCACTTGTACCTGCCTTTTTGTGTTTGGTCTCCATTATGCTTTCTTTGATATACAGAAAAAGAAATAAAATCAGTTGAACAACAAAACATGTGTGATTCAGCTCTACCTGGGTGTTTTTTTGGTTTTGGACACAGGTTTAAATTATTCTAAATACGGTATAATCTGAGGTTCTATCTTGAGTGGCATATTTAAACAAAGGTCACTAAGGTCACCCTAGGAGAGACAATTTATATGGCCCATTCAAATGTGCCTGGAATTAATTTGCTGAACAATTGGCTTTGCCAGTCTACTTACGAGCGACTGAGATATGATCGACAGAAGCGTAACCCAATTAAAGGCACACATGCAATTTGGGAACCGGAAAGTCCTGCGCGGTTATCCAATAGGAACGCGGTAGACACCTAGGAGGTTGGTCTAGAATCATCGGTTGACGAATAGGATGCGGAGTTTTACGCCTGCAGTGATACATGACTCCGCCCCCGGCTTCCATTTCTGAAGTGAAGGGACGCCGCCGCTCTCGCGTAGAGTCCTCGCCTTTTTTATATACACGTTTAAGTAAATAAACTAGGTACTCTGTCGTAAATTAGGACTATTGCGTAAAGGTAGTGAGTGAAACAGCAGTCCTTATTAATCGTGGTATGCTGTGTGAGTAGTGGTCTGGACTGTAGCTGGCATTTTATTCCCCATTTTAACTTTACTAAGCGGCGTTTTCCGCCGTTTTTTTCTTTTCGCCGCCCCGCTCACTCTACCCCCTTGTGTGTGAGTAGGGGCCTGCAACGTTGGTTTGGCCACGAGGCGCGTTGGTACAGTTGGAACAGGGCGATGGCGGAGTTCGGTAACGGACTGGCGGAGGAATCTCTACTAGATTCAGACCCCGGACATCCCGAGCTGGAAGACCCGGGTGTTGGTGACGAAGAACCGGGGTTAGAAGAGGGAGAGGCCGCAATTGAAGACCCGGTAAGTGAAGGGCATTGTTTCAACTGTTAAAGCCCACATGAATACCAAGACACGTTGTAGCCGAATCGGTGTAGTTGGTGAAAGCGGGCAACGAATTAGATTAATTTTTTTTCCTACAAATCTTAGGTCACATGCCGTGTGCGTTACTGCTATCGCCAGGTCGATATTAACCGCCATTGTGGTTCACGCAGTGCAGTAGAAATGGGTGGTGACATGCGTGATGTCGGCAGCCATCTTGGCGCAACAGCGGCGCCAGTTTCTCTGCGCCAGGGAGCAGTTCGAGCCGTTGGGGGGGGAAATCCTCGTCGCAAAAAAATGCGAGACGGAGATGCAGGAGACAGTTAGGGGCGAGGGTAGGACAGGCCTCCGCCATTAGCCTCCGCTGTGCGAGTCTACCCGCTTTAGAAGGCGACCTTCTTACGGTAAATACATTTTTTTTAAATCACATTTACCTTCACAATTATGCTTGCTGCTGCTGCTGCTGCAGCATTTCAAGCACCGGTAGGTGCACATGCAAATGACCGAGCGTCGGCAGGCTAACATTAGCTTATCGCGAGCAGCAGCATCAACTGCTGCAGTTTAGGATGAACAGTCAACCGCAATTACTAGTCACGAGAAAAAATGCCGACTTTGTCTCTTAAGCTGTTGGTGCTAACTAGTATTAGCTTGCTGAATACATTTACTACAATGCGATTACTGGATTGTGACTGGCTAGCAAGCTAGCTGCTCTTAACAAAGCTAGGGTGGAGATGGCAGACGTGCACCTGACCATCTTTGTCATTTATTTTGGACGACGGTCTGTATCGCGCCTCAGTGGGACAAAACGATTTGTGATATCCTGCATTATTTTTTCAGATAAATCATCAGTATTGGTCGACCTAATTTTTAATTTTAACGCCACCTGCACACAGCTGCATTTTTCCCTGGTAACATTTATGCAGCATGTCCAGGTGGGTTTTGAGGTTGTAGTACTGTCTGTCTGGCAGCGAGAGCATACAACGCAGAAGCAGGGGGTTGCGGTATTTGAGGGGCTGGGTTTGCATCCTTCAATGTTTTTGCTAGGGCAAGGAGAATGAGGGAAGGGAGGGGAGTGAAAGAGCTTGCACTGAATATGCGACAAAAAATGGAAGCTACAACATGTCAGTGTCGGATGGCTTATTTCAGCAGTCTTGCTGTGGATGTGGATTTGCTTGGTTTATGATGCATGTAGCTCAAGGATGTTGACATTAGATGTGTCAGATTATCAGGCACATGGACACAATAGGGCTGAGAGAAATGATGGTGCCATCATGGTGCATGCGGGCGATGTGTCACAGTGCAGTTTTGCTCTCCTCTGGTGAGAAGACCTGGATTTAACATGGTCTCTCTGTCAGTGCAGCCGGTTGTACAAAGAGCCTTTACATTGCAAATCCCGTCAGCACAGGCAATAGCCCTGGATGGAGCTGGAATGACTCCCACTGTGCTGCAGTGCACCACTGTCAGACAGGAGGGTCCACTCCCACGTGAGGACACAGCCATCTCTGTGTTCACCATAAGAATATTTAATTTTTTGGCACTGATTGATTTGTGGGTTTCAGTTTTTTTCTTTCAGACCACAGAGCTGATCATTATCACTGCCCCTAATAAATGTCCAACTGTTTCCAGAACAGCTCTTGATGGAATTCAGGTTGTATTAAAGCTGCAATAAATATTTTTATTGATTGGCATACAAATTATTTATTGATATGTTCAGTGTCAAAATAAAAGTAATGGCAAACGTCTAACATCAGGCACATCAGCCCAATGTGATGTCAGCCAGAACTGTTGTATTTGTAACCAAGAAATAAGCATGTACTTTGTGCATTTGTTTTCTAGATGTATGTATTTTTACATCGTAAACAACTTAAACAATGAATGTTGTGTGAAATTTGCATCGATCCTTTGTCTGTGTTCTATCATTTTAATGCTGTCTGTTAACACTGGCTTTATATTCATTGAAAAGTGAAAGGAACTGTCTACTGTGTTTTCAATCAAGTGTCTCCTGGGCCGATGTGGCACTTTCAAGCAGTATGAGGCTGGTACTGCCAAATGTAGGCTGGATGGTAGAAAACACTGTGAAAAGGTGGGGGTGAGAGGCGTTGCAAGTATAGTCGAGGTGCAGGACCAGTCAGACAGAACATTTTTAGATGGGATAGTGATGATTGTTTTTTATATATATATATAT